>CM067353.1:85721007-86033507 GCA_034190875.2 Urechis unicinctus
ATGAACCCATTCCGCTCAATGATAGAACATATGGGGCAATGGACAGGTGGCATATATCATATAAGCAAACAATGCCTAGCTTGTTATTTACAGGTAAGATGAAGCACAATTAAAGAAGAAATTATTTGCTATCACTTGGTAAGTATCAGAGCCACGACAAAGGGTGCAATATTCTCCAATTATATTAGTTGCATTTTTATTGGAAAATAACTCTAGCATACTCCAGAGTCATTCGTTGACAATTTAATACACAAATAGTCACTCATTGAATGCCGTGCAAATTATCACACAAAGCAAACCGCATACCTTTTTATATGGCCCGAGATTTAAGAAGATTAATCGGACGACCCAGTCTGTCACGATCATAATGAGAATCATCGTTTGTCAATAAATATGCATTGAACCAGTCTACAAATGTTTCTCACCATCGGTATCCATTGAATCGACTGAAATCACACAACCTTGCTATTTTAGACAAGGTATAACAGTTTTGTTTATTTTGCGAAGTGTTTAGGTGGTCACGATAATACAGACCAAATGAGTTAGTATTATCATAGTGCTGCATCATAATCGAATTATGTTTCCTGAATGTCGTAGCAACCATGTCGGTCATATAATCATGCTTCGTTTACCGGGTTTACTCTGTATGTGCCAAACAATCTATCTTAATGAGCAGTATTTTTCAGACAGATGTCAATGAATGCATCAATATCTAATAAGTAACCTAGACAGAGTAGTTTGTGTATTGTGCAAAGTACGTTGCTCAGTGTATCCTCGTACAAAAAGCCAATTATTGCTCAGCGCTGTCATTAATTGGCTGATTACCGGTCTACATTTGCTTAGGAACAAAACCTGAATACAGAGAGCAAATATTGCAGTATTTGTTAGACTTTACTATTTACAATTGCTCGCGGAGCTTCTTGTGACCCTGTTTCTTGGCTGTTCTTGAGAAAAAAACGTTAAGCTAGGATGTAGCAGGACTGCAGCTATCACTAGACACGAAGCATTTTTGTGGGTTGCCTTATTGCCGAAATTGTGTGGTTTTTATAAATTGCATAAAACATCACAGTTACAATGCATCGATGCGTGTGGACTCAAGAAAATTAATACATAACATTTTATTGAACGGTCGAAGCATATCTGTTTTGTGATAAAGTACAATTATATACATGATACCATTGCCATAGTTCTTTGTGTGAAGTTATTTCACTTTGTCTTATTTTACTACACGAAACGGATGTACATCATCAGCTATGACATATGATAACATGAAACTAGCACCTAAGATTTCAAAATGCTTTAATAAAGAATGCCTCTATTGACATTGGAGAACAATGTGGTGAATTAGCACAGGTTGCATTAATCTGCAATGGTGTAATGAAAAGGGAATCCTATGAAAATACAAATCAGGTGCACTGATAATAAATTGTTAAATTAAATAAGGGTAAATGTACATTGTAAATCCAGTGAATAGATTTGAATAATTATCGCATTGAAAAAACTATGACTTTTCGGGTATCAATTAGTGTGCGCTCAGTATCACTTGACCAATGGTAAGGAGCATTCCAAACCGATTGCGGGTGTTCAATTTGGACATAAACCGCGTTAATACAGTTGATATACGGATATACGCATGCACACATGTTATATCAGATAAAACCAAAATTGTCTCCGATTAATGGAGTCTGGGTGTATGGTCTTGTGTCAATTGTCCATTTTCATTCAATTGGACAAAACATAAGCTAGGTGGCAGTCAGCGAGAAACGATCCCCAAAACAGGGATCATACAAAGTTTGTCAAATGACCTCTCAAAATGTAGAAAGTATATGTAAACATTGCATCCGTTACACGATTAACCTGCAGCAATCCAAGTCAATAAGCAACACATTGGTCCACTGATTTTAACTTAGCTTTGCATCATTAATTCTGAGGCTTAAGTGAGATTCGGGCCTCATTCATCTTCCCCTAGAAGCCACTTATACTCCGTACAATCAATCTAACGATTGCTTAGTTAAATTGACAGAAAAGCCAAACAAAATGTTGAAGCAAGTAATACCCGTCGAAAGGCTTAGAGCTTCAGAGGATATATTCCGATGTATTTGTTTTACATCAACTGCATTCTTCTGAAGGCATATTCTGAGAGGTAACATTTCTCAGTTTTATATCCTATCTGAATCATCCCTTGTCGAGGCGGCGGGAGCTCTTCTCAATTTTGTACCCGTAACTTTTACGATGTCATGTCCGAGCAAGATTCTCATCAATATGTGAGATTCTCTGTAGACATGAAATGGGCAACTATCACTGGTTTATCAGAGACGATAGGATTCCAAATTGCAAGCTTTTTTGTAGTTTGGACGTTGTAATAGTTTTCTGCATTTAGTGTGATTTCAGGAAACTGTCACTAAATTGGCGGGGTCGGATCTCATCATCATCAAAACATTGTCCTTGCCAAGCAGATACATAACCCAGCTAGAAAAGTACATCGATTTATAACATATCTCTTTCCAGCACATCATTATGACTGATCGGGTGGAACAGATTTGCTGACTGTATTTAGCAGGATCTTAGTAGACAAAGGCTGCCTGCTGCGTTCAATAACTAAAACAAGCACTGGCCATGTAGTTTGCTAATTGTTTTATCATATAACGCAGCAGCCAGTCAAGTTTATTGGTAATTCCAAATATTTGAGCTTTGTCATCTAAATGTCCTGCTAAATGCAGTCAGCCAAAAGTAAGGACAGAGTTATTCTTACTGGGACGTAACATTGTTAAAGTCACAATTCAGCCAAGAGCTGAATAACGTGCTATATGTCATGGCGTGTACTTAGTACAGTCCTCTTGTCGATGATGTGATCGTAAGTGGATATTTGCCATTTAATAGAACCTCATACAATTACAGGAACTCTTTAATATGAAATATATTCTGTGAGTTTCGTGGCAGTCTTTGTTATCACAAATTAAATCATGTTGATTCAAACCGAAGTCAAGCATATGAAGCCAATGTCTAAAATATACACACCGCGCTAAAAGACAAGGCCGTCATCATACTTATCGCCCCACCCCTATACTATGAGGCATGTTTTAGAGAACATAAAAAGTCCATAATATTCTTTATTCTGCCAAAGGGGTACTGTTTATGTGGTACTATACACATGTTATCCTAAATAGAAATAAAGAATTTTGCACATTTAACATGCTTTCAGAATAGTCTCCTTCAACACAACCAGGTTTAGCGTCTACATATTCAAGGTGATCATTTCATTCGACCCAAGGTTAAACGAATCCCATCCATTTGCTTTGATATCGTCTACTTGTTCATGATTGAAATATATATCTATTGTGAGTATGGTTGACTGAAACAGCATTTGCATATGATAAATATAATACGCTTTTGGTCAGTTGACTTTCAAAAATCATCTAGCGATGTGATGTCTACATAACCCGACACAAAAACAGGCCTGATATTTAAATGAACAGTGGTAAATATATGATGCACCAACCACCGATAGCTGTTGGATAGAACATATGCACATACACATGACATGCATATATGTGTGTTGATTCATATTATTAATAAATGAATTACAATTTGTGGATTTCATGCAAGGCTAATAACGTGTTCTCGTGTAATCAGGTGCTAGCTGCGCCAGTATGCATTGATCACGCTGCAATCCACCAGCTAACCACCCATCCATCTACCAACTGCCATTTTACCCTCAATAGGATCATGTTTTACCCAAAGACCTGTATTGTCATCCAAAGCCGCACATTGGATCGTCGTAATTGAATTGTGCCTGTGAGAACGCAATGAGCTCGGAGCTAAGCATAAAATATCCAACACTACATCCATACACGGAAAACCCACCAAAAACCCGACATTGGTTCTAACAATCTCGTTGCATATAAATCTACAGCATGTACGCAAAGAAATGTCAGGTTTTTGTCGTCTATGTACAGAACATCATTTAATGCTTATGAGTTGCATGTTAGTCACAACTTGGTCCGGTACATCTCGGTATCGTGTAGTATGTATATATACAGCGTAAGATAACAGTCTACACAGGAACATGCCTAGATTACTACGAGGCAATGAAAGTATATGGAGAAGAAAGGCACAGTTAAACGCTTTACAATTCCTAAAGTCCGTGGCTCTTCAATGACATCACAGTTATCCCTCAGGGCTTATCGCAACCAGCCTCCGTGTAATGCTCTTCTTGGTTTGTGCGGAAAGTTTACGTTGGTGAATTTAAACTTTATGACCGTTTGGATTTACATGCATAATTTTCACAAAAACGTTAAAGTAATACTCTTAACCCTGCGATATTGACTGGTATGGGTGCAGCTAGGCCACGTGCGTATTCGTCTTCAATCGGTTTCATAGGATGAATGAACAGCGGGAGACATAAGAGGAGTTGACGACCGTAGCGCAAAACAAGTGTTATCAGTCCAACATGTGACATATACCGAAGCCAATTTTAAATACCTTAAATTGCTAATATGCAAACAATGCCCTGTTTTAACAATGAACTCATTTCGTTTCTCTTAAACAAACCGATAAACGCTTGCAGAATATTGGCAGCAATATTAAGAAATTTTTCATTCTGTACTTCAAATCAGGTTGAACATAGCCGACCTGTTAGTGATTAATATCTTTGATGGTCCAATGAATCAATTATGAAATTTTATGCTGATTAAATTCAACTCAGTTATGTCTTGTGAGGGACTGCTAAGTAGGTTTAAGTGTGCGTCATTTACAATGAATCGATAAAACCTTTCACGCTTCATGTGCATCGTAAATCCCCAAGCAGGCATGTTAGGAGTGTGTCAATAAGTGTTCGCCAAGTTTAACATTATCAATGATGCAAAGTTATCCTAAAGCAGATCTCAGACTGTTAATATTGACATAAACCGTGTATATACAAATATGATATGCTTTCAGAAATATAAGAAGTGACAAAAGCAATCGCTCCTGCTTAAAACTTATTTGAACAATGCGTGTGTGGCTATCTATGTTTTCTCATTTAGTCACAAAACGAAACTTCAGCATGATGCACATGGCTCATACTGGTCATATTAATACAAACCGATTATTGAACAGGGGTCCATTTGCTGAAAGCAATATTTACCCGCAGCTGGTGCTACAGGATGACGTCCATCTTCGTAATCATAAGACGTTAAGCATGTGCTAGGGACTCCACATAGAGAGGCGTCTAATCCGCGTCTGTGTTATTTCCATCAGCCAACAGTTATTGCTGTTACAGTGGTATATCATATTCAGTATGAATATGAGATGCCAAAAACCTCGCATTAACGGTCATCACAGGTGAAGAAAATAAGCAGGTTAATTAACAACTTAAATACTGACATATGTAGTGTTTATTATCTCGACTGGCTGGTTCGCAGTTTCGCCTTTGGTATCACACTAGTCATAAGAAACAGTGAATGACTGAACTAGTTGTAGCGGGTAAGTATAGTGTTTATACATGCATGTTAACATATGGCTGGTTGCTAAGTGGGTCGATGTTATGGTTCTATCGATTTACAATTGAGCTTATTGGTGTTGTTGAGGTAACATTACAACTGATAACCCAAGGGCAAAACGTTCATTCCAACAATGGTGACTAGATCTCATACATGATTCGTAAGACCCTTGTAACCATGGTGACTAGACATGATACATAAGGCATAAGTCCCTTGTAACCATGGTGACTAGACATGATACATGACACGTGAGACCCTTGTAACCATGGTGACTAGACATGATACATGACTCATAAGCCCCTTGTAATTATGCACTTCGTGCTATTCTACCAAGAGCTTAACTGATAATGGCCCTTGTTTAGCATTGTCTTAACATTACATCCAGGAGTAACCAATTTTATCGGAAAAAGGTTACAGTGTAGCTAAGGCAGTAACTGCAATATTGCCCTTATAGCATACAGATGCTTTTGTGTATTGCTTTTACTTATGTTACCAAGGAATCAATATATTGATACTTTGGCTCCCGACCACGAGCTAACTATCTGTCTCCCAGTCGCTCCCTTTGACCACCTCTACTAAACGTTTGCACCGCCGATCTTACTTTTCTTCACTAACTCGACCTTCTATCATCATTATATCCCATCTACTTTGCATGCATACACAGAAAAACATATATATTAACATATATATATATATTTTGTGTATATATATATTTATGTAGATATATATACATATACATATATATGTATATATATACATATACATATATATATATACACATATATATATATATATATATATATATATATGTATGAACACACACATATATATATATATATATATATATATATATATATATATATATATATATATATATATATATATATATATATATATATATATATATATATATATATATAAATCTGTATGTGTGTCTGTGTCTGTATGTGTGTTTGAAAGCTTCATTTGATACCCCCAGTAGCTACTGCTTGCAATATAGGCCGTGTTATAAATATTTCTCTACCAACATTCATTTGTTCGTTTAGATGAGATTTGCTATGCGTACAGTTTAATGTGATTTCATATTTGTCACTTGGGCTCCAGGATGCCAACGTAATACGTCGCTGAAATTGTTTTCTGATGGATCATTACTCCTGAGCTTCCGTTCATGGAGAGCGCCACATGCAATTTCCCCTTTTCATTATACCCCAGTAGAACATGAGCATCCATCCATTGCTGATAGGGACGTCCCCTAACAACGACTACGCCTCTTGATAAATGACAGTAAACGCTTGTGATGCGACTGCCCATCGTACATTTAATGTGTATTCTGCCACAAAATGATGGGGCTTTGCTTTACGTGGTTACTATCAAACACTTCCAGTGCCTTAGGTGGATGTTTGTCCTCTTAACGATATCAGAACTTAGCGAGTTATTGAGATACCAATTCCTACATATAGTATCGATGGTGCGTTTGACAGCAGTAGTTGTTTTAAGACAATTGTTGTGAAACAAGGTAAATACACTACTCTCTGATATCACAACAAAAGACATCGAAATGTCAACTCTTGGATAGGCTTTTAACTTCATTTGTAAGGTTTAATTGGCAGCATGTTCTCATGTTAACCTTTAGAAGCTAAGTTACAGAGGGAATATCTCGTTACTTACGCGTCACATGGTGTTACCATGGTCGACTTTTGATGTCTTTGATACATTGCATTTTTCAAAGGCTTCATATTGAAAACTGCTCCGTGTTTATTTTGCCTTTAGGGCTCCACGCGATCCAGCAATTAAGTTTTATCAACAACAATTGGGTGTAAATCGATAGAACCGAAAATATGATCCACGTAACCGCCAACTTTAGTTTCGCATGACAAGATTAACCATACATTTACCCTTTACAACTAATTCCGTTATAAGCTATTTTAACCGATACAAAAAAAAGACCAACCTGCCATCCCAGCCGGGCGTCGAAATAAAGCAAAAATGTTCGAATTGTTAGTTATCTATGCAGTAAATAGGGATTGTCAATATTAGCGACATCTCACGTGATAGATTTATATCGAATTTTGTTTCCTGAATGTCGTTGCAACTATGTTATCTTTATTCTTGTCTTTGTTTGAAGTCAGCGAGTCTCTTTTAAGAAATAGTTAATTCGTGATATGTGTCAGTGAGTGTATCAATATTCATTCCGCCACCTGGGTGGGGTAGATTGTGTCATATGAAATGCATGCGGTTCCGTTTCAGGTTACTTTGCGGGCTTCATTAGTTGCCGCTTAAAGGTACTTAATACGATAGCTTGCAAAGAAGTATGTGATTTAGTTTTGCAGGTATTAGCTTTTTGCAGGTAGAAGCTGCTAGACGATGTGAATGGGGATTCAAATTATTGCAGCTTTGTACCCTAGAAATTTTGCCAAACAATATATTATATATATATATATATATATATATATATATATATATATATATATATATATATATATATATATGTGTATATATGTGTGTGTGTGTGTGTGTGTATGTGTGTGTGTGTGTGTGTGTGTGTGTGTGTGTGTGTGTGTGTGTGTGTGTGTGTGTGTGTGTGTGTGTGTGTGTGTGTCTGTGTGTGTGTGTGTGTGTGTGTGTGTGTGTGTGTGTGTGTGTGTGTGTGTGATTACAGCATTTCCCCTAAACTTCCCCAATACATATCACCTGCTATTCTACGTTTTATCGACATTCAATTGAATTGTTCCCAATGATGCAGCGGACCTCTACGGAGAGGACGACCTGGACCTTATGCACGCACCCAAATGAACGTGAAGGGAGGCCATTATAAAGGGATTCCCAGTAATCGGCAGCTGTAATCGTTAATGGAACTTGGGACTTCATCAACGAGGTATTTCTTGCGATTTGAGCTTAAAACGGCAAGCTTTTTCAATGGCTACTTAGATGTTAGCCAGCGGTTATCAATAAAAAATCACATGAATTACGTGACCAAAGAATTAAGCGAAACTCTGAAACAAAGGCCAGAAGAGATTGCATGGTGCCCGTCAAGTGGCATTGGTAATAGCAAACGAAGTAAGTTAATGTGGTGTAACGTGAATAAGCCGTCGTCAACCCAGCTACAATTCCAACCAATGAGAAACGGAATCGCTGCAATGCCTTTCCTTACAGCAGGTAATTTACTCGGTTCTGTACTATTACGATTTAAAAGAATATTTCGATAAAGAATATGTCAGACAAACAAAATAAATATATATTCAGTGCTACAAAAGCACACCCGTTAAAATAGGAAAGTGGAACCTTCTATAACGGTAAATTCTCGCAAAACCCAAAGCTCCAGTCGTCACGAACGTAATCTTCAAAAGCTACTGACGCTGAATTTACATAGCAACAGAAAGACGTACGAATCTATGGATGTTTGCCATAGGCTGGTTCATTGTACGCGTCACTTAAATCGAATCAGTTTCAGTGGGTGTTACATGTTTATCGTCTCAATTATCTAGGATCGCGCAGCACCGTGTTTGGGAATTGTTAACCTCATTGGTCAATTAGTACTTGATATAAAGCGTCAGTTTACAGATGTGGACAAGCTGAATAGCTTGCTTAATGGCCAGATGCGTCCACTCTTTTTGCCTACTAAGCACTTGGCCTACACTCCCGCTGTTTAGCTTGTCTAGAACAAGCCTTAGGCGATGCTTGCAAGGGGGCGTTAGTGGTGCGTCGTGGATTAACACTATCACTCTTGTTATGTATACACGCTGATTTTTTCTCACGTGGGAAATTTATTTGAATATGGTGCTGCTGTACAGTCCATTTGTCATAGCGGAGGAGAGAATGTGTTCGTGTACTTTACCATTCTTCCATTATTGTTCATAGCTGATTGTTAGAATAACGCATGTTATAAACAAGAACATCGACTAAGATAATCGAATCCAGAAGTTTTCAATATTTACATGCACAGAGCTTGTGAAACCCAAAAACTCAACAAAATATGAATATAATAAAACACTTACGTAAAGATATATATCCCATTTCTGTGCCACCGTTTCCTGTTTATAATGTGCTTGACATAAGATTAAGTGGATGGTGCAAATCTACCCGGGGAAGCGCATTCCTCGCACAGGTTTTCGTCATGTCTTTGTGCCACCGTATTTTACCCTGTTCATTTAAGCGATTTGTAGTGCTTGACATAAGATTAAGTGGACGTAATGGATGATGCAAATCTACCCACGGGGAAGCTGGAACCGTAACAACACAACTACTCTAGCTGTAGGTTTTACAAGGTATACTAATGTCTTTGTAGTCGCGAGTTATCAGTACGTATTGTATACCTGTATTATATCCCCACAGAGATGACGCGTTCTAAGCGATGTCAGTTACTTCGTTACTGGTGATGAGTTTTGGAGCAATTTTTTTTAACTATGGTTATATGTCTATATGTACATGGCATTACAATATTATAGTCAGGTTAAATGTCGTCCCAGCTGTTTAAACAATGATATGTATTATTGTATATTTCTATATTTATTTGTGTTACGTTCTTACGGCAGCACTTCGCAATATATTTCCGCTATTCATTCCTGATGGTGCAGAGGTAATAGCCAAGTGATAAGTGATGGTGCAAAGGTAATGACTAACTGATAAGTGATAATGCAGAGTAAATGGCCAACTGATAAGTGATGGTGCAGCGGTAGTGTAACGCCCTCCAACAAACCTGGGGTCCAGCTGAAGGGTGCTGCTGATGCGTTACAGAAGAGACACGGGGTTAGAAGATCAGGATCCACGTCCTCGTAACAATGGTTGTGTATCTCACACGTCTCTGGCTTTTATAGTAATAGGAAATAACAAATAAGAACCTGTGTAAGTCAATGTGCAAGTGAGTTACTAGCCAATCAGTGTCTTGTTTAGAAATAGGCCTGGGATTAGTCTGGTTCATGTGATGGTGCAGGGATAATGGCACGAACCAACACACGAAAATTCACTTCATTGCATACTCCTTCGCAAGAGGATCGGAATCCTGATATTGGGAAGCGGGCGTCTGGGGCCTACTTATCGGGCATGGGCTATTGAAGTCAATAGTAGGCAGAGCATATTATTCGGCAGTAAAGCACCCAATCTCCTACCCTTCCCTAACCACTACATGAGGTCATCGTCACCAAGTCACTTCCTGAACCACTGAGTCACCAATTTAAGTATCTTCACCGAGCCAATCACTAATTAAATCATCGCTAAGCCAGTCGTACACTCATCATAGCTTAGTCACATAATCAGTCAATCATCGCTAAGCCACTCGTACACTCATCATAGCTTAGTCACATAATCAGTCAATCATCGCTAAGTCACTCGTACACTCATCATAGCTTAGTCACACATGGTCAATTAATCATCGCTAAGCCAGTCGTACACTCATCATAGCTTAGTCACATAATCGGACAGTCATCGCTAAGCCACTCGTACACTAATCATAGCTCAGTCACATGGTCAATTCAATCATCGCTAAGCCAGTCGTACACTCATCATAGCTTAGTCACATGGTCAATCAATCATCACTAAGCCAGTCGTACACTAATCATAGCTTAGCCACATGGTCAATTAATCATCGCTAAGCCAGTCGTACACTAATCATAGCTTAGCCACATGGTCAATTCATCGCTAAGCCACTCGTACACTCATCATAGCTTAGCCACATAATCAATTAATCATTGCTAAGCCACTCGTACACTAATCATAGCTTAGCCACATGGTCAATTAATCATCACTAAGCCACTCGTACACTCATCATAGCTTAGCCACATGGTCAATCATCGCTAAGCCACTCGTACACTAATCATAGCTTAGTCACATAATCGGTCAATCATCGCTAAGCCACTCGTACACTGATCATAGCTTAGCCACATGGTCAATTAATCATCACTCAGCCACTCGTACACTAATAGCTCAGCCACATGGTCAATTTATCATCGCTAAGCCAGTCGTACTCTGATCATAGCTCAGCCACATGGTCAATTAATCATCACTAAGCCACTCATTGACTTGTCATCGCTTAGCCACTCGGTGACGCATCATCGCTTAGCCACTGAGTGATTTAACATCTCTTAGTCACTCAGTGACTTATCATCACTCATTAACTATCATCACTCAGCTACTCACTCAATCAATAACTGGTTATTAACTCATTAACCTTATATCACTAAGCCACACAGTCAACCAAACATCGCTCAGCTACTTCCTATTTGTTCAGTGTTCAGCCAGGCGCTCAACGCATCATCACAGAGCCATTTATTAGGTCCGTCACATCAAAATCATCAGGCCAACTCAACAAATGTTCATCACCAAGTCACTGTCTCGTCCCATCCTCATCACTTGTCTCGCCACTCATCACCAAGCCACTGTCTCGTCCTATCCTCATCACATGTCCCGCCACTCATCACCAAGCCACTGTCTCGACCCATCTTCATCACTTGTCTCGCCACTCATCACCAAGCCACTAACTCACCCAATCCTCATCATATGTCTCGCCACTCATCATCAAGCCACTATCTCGTCCCATCCTCATCACTTGTCTCGCCACTCATCTCCAAGCCACTAACTCATCCAATCCTCATCACATGTCTCGCCACTCATCACCAAGCCACTGTCTTGTCCTATCCTCATCACTTGTCTCGCCACTCATCACCTAGCCACTGTCTCATCCGATCCTTATCACTTGTGTCGCCACTCATCACCAAACCACTGTCTCGTCCCATCTTCATCACTTGTCTCGCCACTCATCACCAAGCCACTGTCTCGTCCCATCCTCATCACTTGTCTCGCCACTCATCACCAAGCCACTGCTTCGTCCCATCTTCATCACTTGTCTCGCCACTCATCACCAAGCCACTGTCTCGTCCCATCCTCATCACTTGTCTCGCCACTCATCACCAAGCTACTGCCTCGTCCCATCTTCTTCACTTGTCTCGCCACTCATCACCAAGCCACTGTCTCGTCCCATCCTTATTACTTGTCTCGCCACTCATCACCTAGCCACTGTCTCGTCCGATCCTTATCACTTGTGTCGCCATCATCACCAAGCCACTGTCTCATCCTATACTTATTACTTGTCTCGCCACTCATCGTCAAGCCACTGTCTCGTCCCATCCTCATCACTTGCCTCGCCACTCATCACCAAACCACTGTCTCGTCCCATCCTCATCACTTGTCTCGCCACTCATCACCAAGTCACTGTCTCGTCCCATCCTCATCACTTGTCTAGCCACTCATCACCAAGCCACTGCTTCGTCCCATCTTCATCACTTGTCTCGCCACTCATCACCAAGCCACTGCCTCGTCATCATCTTCTTCACTTGTCTCGCCACTCATCACCAAGCCACTGTCTCGTCCCATCCTTATCACTTGTCTCGCCACTCATCACCAAACCACTGTCTCGTCCGATCCTCATCACTTTGTCAAAGCACTGATCACCAAGAAACTGTAGCATCCTATTCTTATTACTTGTCTCGCCACTCATCACCAAGCCACTGTCTCATCCTATTCTTATTTCTTGTCTCGCCACTAATCGTCAAGCCACTGTCTCGTCCCATCCTTATCACTCGCCTCGCCACTCATCACCAAACCACTGTCTTGTCCCATCCTCATCACTTGTCAAAGCGATGAGACATAAGAAAAATTAGCATTCATACCAAGATGATGTTCTCTTTCCATAGCATATAAGCCATGAACTCACAGACTAACTCATACCCAGCCTAACCTCCATCATACCAAGTAACTCCAACTATATCACCATTCATTAAACGCACTCCCCAACTCATTCATTCACCCCTCCACCAATTGAATGACCGTCTCATCCCATCATTCATCCATCCACTGACTAACTGACTCGTGCATTCACTCAACCCTGCTCCAATCTAATGTGCATACGGGTATTGAGCCAAGATAATGACTAACTCAATTATTCATCCATCAACTGACTGACTCACCTATCATTTTTTACCGAGCCAAGATTAGCTATAAGCTCTATACAGGGTTGGTTCTACAAACGATGTTGGCCGGATCGAAAAAACTCTCGTTGAATGGTAACCTGATACACCCCACATGACTGATATCAGCTGCCATGGTAACCTGATACAATCCACGACTGATATCAGCTGGCAGGGGAACCTGATACAACCCACGGCTGATATCAGCTGTCATGGTAACCTGATACACCCCACGACTGATATACCTGTCATGGCACTGATACCATACGACTGCAGGCTGTGTAAAACATTGACACACCCCACGACTGATTTTGTTACTGTCATGGACCTAATATACCCCACGACATCTGTTGTAAATGCACCCCTTTCAATGTAACCTGATACGCTCACTGAATTTCATGGGACGTGGTACATCCACATGTATCAGCTGCTGGTAACCTGAAGGCCAGTGGCTGATATCAGCTGTCATGTAACCTAATATATGATGACGTCATATCAACGATTGCCATATTTGCGCTTGCCACAGAGACCAGGAGACTTTTGTTACTGTTGAAGTATACGGGGACCTTTCGTGCTACGTCAAATGTTCCAGTGAACGTTAAGGGTAGAAGGCAGTTTGCCTTAATGACGACTCCCGATGGCATTTTGATCTGGGAAAGCAAAAACGTTATGATAGACATATAGCTAATCACATAGTCGACGATCCAAGCTTATAGATTATCATAATGCTCGTGTTAAACGACAATCAGTCGAGAGCCAGGTGACCCTTTGCTATTTCCTCTTATTATTGATGTGTGTTTGCCATAGTACTATTGACCAGGAAGGATGTGGGGCCAACTTGGACTTGTTATGACGGGTCGCGGGACTGCCGGGTCATCTAGATAGCGGGCGCTCTTAAAGATGACATCGCATGCATCCACCCCGATCATGTGATTTCCCTCTCGAACAATCACGCCGCAGTTACACGACACGCGACCATTAAATGGTCGAGTTCGCACCTGAATCTGTGCAACCAAATATGGCTGGAATTTGACAATGGTGTGGCTTGTAGGAGCTATCACTGGTAATACATGATGCGAAACACGCAATCATTGAAGTAGCGCTTTAACAAGACTCGACTAGCACAACAGGGTGTGCGGGAGGGTTATTAGCGGTGTCCCTCAAAGTCTGGTTCTGGGACCCGTTCTATTCGTAATCTACGTCAACGATCTAGACAGTACTGTTGACATCAAGTTATAAACATTTATAGATGACACCAAACTTTACTCCAGAGTGAGGACTAAAAACAGGAATTAACAAACCTCCAACATAGTTTACATAATGCGTTAGAAATGATTAGACAATGCATTTTAACCTTAAAATACGTTAAGTACTACACACGGTTTGAATATCGAAGGAGCGATTCTACTGTAGATGATGTGCCAGAGGAAGAGGATATGGGTGTCTCAATTGATCAGTCATTTCAATCCAGAAAACAATGGAGCACAGCAGCAGTAAAGGCTAACAGCGGGAGGATCAGACGGACGTTCACTGGTCTCGGGAGGGTCAGACGGACGTTCACTGGTCTCGGGAGGATCATACAGACGTTCATGGTCTACCGTCCAACGTAACATAGAGGATCAGACGGACGTTCATTGGTCTCATGTTAGTCCACATTCCGGAATATGCAATTAAAAGTATCCGCGTCAACGTACAACATAGATACCCGCGGTCTAAATTTTGGGAAAGACTTTTTTGCGCGGCCAATCTACTAAGGTCGTATCGCGATCGCGATTGCGCTGTTTCAGGACTGACAACTCTTATTAAAAACGGCGCTTATGTTTTATCAGCTTCTAATTAATCAGTAAATCGTGTTGATGTTTTTGCAGCTTCTCAGTGCTGAGAACTCATGTTTTCGGGGATATCCGTACATCTTGACAAAACCCATGGCTAGGACGGAATTAAGACACAATACCTTATCCAACCTCTTAGTGACCACATGGAATAATTGACTAGACAAGATATTTTCAACCATTTCAATGATCTCTTTTATAAACAAGCTCGATATGCATTTTAGGGACAAAGATTTTTAAGTTATGTTTTATCTCTAATTAATCAGTAATCGGTTGATGGCGACCCAGCGGTCTTTGTTCCCTGGTCATCCATCACCGTGAGGTAGAGGGTGGCCATCACCATGAGGTATAGGGTGGCCATCATCATGAGGTATAGGGTGGCCATCACCATGAGGTATAGGGTGGCCATCATCATGAGGTAGAGGGTGGCCATCACCATGAGGTATAGGGTGGCCATCATCATGAGGTATAGGGTGGCCATCATCATGAGGTATAGGGTAGCCGTCACCATGAGGTATAGGGTGGCCATCATCATGAGGTATAGGGTGGCCATCACCATGAGGTATAGGGTGGCCATCACCATGAGGTATAGGGTGGCCATCACCATGAGGTAGAGGGTGGCCATCATTGTAAAGCATTGTAAATTGTAATAGACTTGGGAATGTCAAATAAACACTACAGTGATACGCTGTTAGCTCGGGCACTGTTTTGACCCATGGGTACCGTGTTATATATTATTATTAGTCACCTCTGTTGCTTTTGAGCCATCGGGAGCAAAGGCCTGAACCATGAGGAAGATGCCGACGTCATAAAAGTTGTAGCTTCAGAACACAGAAACGATTCAATTATCTTACAGATGTGATATTTCCATACTTGGTGAAAACAGTGGCTACACCGTCTCACCGTTCAGAATCAAATGTGAGCGCATGAGGGTCTCCCTCGCTGGAGCACGTCCTCTGCCGACAAGAGCCACGTACGTACATCTGCCAACGTACATATACAGACTGGTACAGTCTATAATATAATAATAATAGTGAATATACATGAAGTTAAAGCGTTAAGCGAAATCTTCTTTGTGGTACGCATGTTAAGAGTATGATCGTCTTAGCTATCTACTTCATGCGACTAGGATGGTGCTTAACGAAACTTACAAAAATTCTCGGGATAACTTATTCGTTTAGGAAGTCTCCAGCTGCGCATAAGAATCGATCAAATGTTATCCGTGCATTATAATAGGCCCTTCCTGGCACGGCCACTGGTTCTATGACCACGACACTTGAGTAATCTTTAGTGATCACACTGGGACAAGCGTGGTTGAGTAGATTATTGTCGATAATGCGTGGTTGGTATTGGCAGGACTGGTTGCCGGGGCGCTGAGTGTAATGCCAGCAGGACAAGGGGACAGTCAACTGGAGCTTCAGCTGCAGACAGGAAGCCGTCAAACATCGGTAGTAGTATACGTCCGTTCGTAGAAACCGGTCCTGAAATCAGATAACAGCATGTTAACAATCCCGCAGAGAACGATCTGTTGCACAGTGAATAACTGTGACTGAGTTGGCCAAAACGGATAAGCATATTCATTTCTTTTTTTGAATACCAATATCGCTTCAGAAAACGGATAAGCATATTCATTTCTTTTTTTGAATACCAATATCGCTTCAGAAAACGGATAAGCATATTCATTTCTTTTTTTGAATACCAATATCGCTTCAGAAAAGTTGGTTCCACGTGTGAAGCCATTGAACATCGACCTTTTGGTATCTATATCCACTTCCGCTAGTGACCTGCAACAATAACGGCAAATTAACGCTGTGTTTAGTTGAAATCAAATGAGCTTCTTGAAAGAAGTACAATAAGAGCAATTCAGTTACGTTGAATCCTGCGAAGTAGGAATTCGAGCAGACATCTGGACCTCCGAAGTAGGTGGTGTTTACTACGTACTAGTGTTCCGAAGTAGGTGGTGTTTACTACGTACTAGTGTTCCGAAGTAGGTGGTGTTAGCTACGTACTAGTGTTTTGAAGTAGGTGGTGTTTGCTACGTACTAGTGTTCCGAAGTAGGTGGTGTTTACTACGTACTAGTGTTCCGAAGTAGGTGGTGTTAGCTACGTACTAGTGTTTTGAAGTAGGTGGTGTTTGCTACGTACTAGTGTTCCGAAGTAGGTGGTGTTTGCTACGTACTAGTGTTCTGAAGTAGGTGGTGCTTGCTACTTACTAATGTTCCGAAGTAGATGGTGTTTGCTACGTACTCTTGTTCTGAAGTAGGTGGTGTTTGCTACGTACTAGTGTTCTGAAGTAGGTGGTGTTTGCTACGTACTAGTGTTCTGAAGTAGGTGGTGTTTGCTACGTACTAGTGTTCCGAAGTAGGTGGTGTTTGCTACGTACTAGTGTTTTGAAGTAGGTGGTGTTTGCTACGTACTAGTGTTCCGAAGTAGGTGGTGTTTGCTACGTACTAGTGTTCTGAAGTAGGTGGTGCTTGCTACTTACTAATGTTCCGAAGTAGATGGTGTTTGCTACGTACTCTTGTTCTGAAGTAGGTGGTGTTTGCTACGTACTAGTGTTCCGAAGTAAGTTGTGTTTGCTACGTACTTGTATTTGTGTTCTGAAGTAGCCGGTGTTTGCTACGTACTAGTATATACCACCTCGCATAGGACCTTGAAATCGACGAACGTAAGCTAGTGCCGTGTTTTTATGGATGCGCTGGCTGTTTACATGTCTCTCATTCTTTATGAGCTGAAAGTTCTGAGAATTAAAAAAAAGTGAATAAGTTATGTCCTTGGGCTGGGCTCGCATGAAGGGTCTGGTGTCACGGGTTGTTACACATAACATTAGCTTTACACAAGTGGGATTGTTGGACGTGGAGGACTTCCTTGTATAAGCGCTCTCTTCTTCTACAATATGCCGTTGAATACTGCCCCACCGCCCTTCGCTCTCAACATTTCTTTTGGATTTGTCCCCCACTGCCACCAATCCCCACTGCCACCAGTCCCCACTGCCACCAATCCCCACTGCCACCAGTCCCCATTGCCATCTGGCCCTACAGCTACTTGGCCCCTGTGTCTGTGTATAGTTGGAGCAGGTCGCTACCATATCTGAACTTCATTGTGTTGTAATAGAAGTCGTACATGAGGAGCTTGGAAAGGTCGAGTATGCACATGCCTTAAAACACCGGATGGTTTAACACTAGCCAGGTCTTCATCTAATACTTTGTGATGAGCATAGGCGGGACTGGCCACAAGGCTACGTATTTTTTCCTTTTCTGCATGGCGAATAATCTTAATGTTGACTCGCCTTCATAGATTCTTCATTGTCTAACCGAACACGAAGTTGTTCATCTGCTTGTACAGGTCCGTCTCATGAAGTCACTGTTGGTAACCTTACGCAGGATGTGTTCATACGAATCTAGTATGATTGAATATGAGCGCATGGTGTATCTTGGTAAGTCGCATTCCCAGTGATAGGTAGAAATTTAGGTTCCTGTAGTGGGCAGCATACTTCTCTTTGTTGCGCAGGTTGGGCACGAGCTTCTAAACCTCCGTAGTGCTTCTCGAGGTACCCAGGAGATTCTTCTGGTAGTCTGACAACCATTCATTCTGCACAGACATTCGCTCTGGCGCTAGCGAATAATTATTATGATCAGCATGTAACTGTGCAGGGTATTCCAGATCAACTTTTGAGCACATATCCATTATCGGGACGGACCTGTATCTGCATGGCAGCGAGCCCCGTCTGATCCGCCAACTCAATCGGCCCAGTGGGTAGGGCCTGGCTCATCACCCACCTATACAGGCTGTTAGCATCAGGGTACTGGATGTAGCTAGCCGGATTATCCTTAAAATTTGGAAGGGGGAGATTGGCTACAAGAAAGAATCCCTTCTTATAGGACTAATACGGTCACTTGTTAATATTCCAACAACTCACAGTCTGACATGCTGGTTTTCCTAATTTTCAGCTCTGGTGGTCTGCAATAAAATGACTTTGCTCATTGTACAAGGATACAAATGTGGTATTTGCAGACATAATATCTTTAAGATTTTGCAATAACTGTACGACAATACACCAAATATGTAAAACATCTCAGATATAATCTTATGCTCCAAAACATGAAATTGTTATCATTACTGAAATAACTTGACTTAAGTCGGGGCAAAATGGGGGGGCAATTAAGTGGGGGCTCATAGAGAGGAGATAGAGAGAGAGAGAGAGAGAGAGAGAGAGAGAGAGAGAGAGAGAGAGAGAGAGAGAGAGAGAGAGAGAGAGAGAGAGAGAGAGAGAGAGAGAGAGAGAGAGAGAGAGAGAGAGAGAGAGAGAGAGAGAGAGAGAGAGAGAGAGAGGGAGAGAGAGAGAGAGAGGGAGGGAGAGAGATAGAGAGAGAGAGACAGAGAGATATATTTAGAGAATAGAGAGAGAGATACATAGAGAGGAAGATAGAGATATATCTATTCTATAGATATTAATCTTATATATAATGTATAGATACATATAGAGAGATAGATATAAATATTGAGATATATAGTATAGATATATATATATCTATATATCTATATAAAATATATATATACACATATATATATATATATAAATACATATATATCTACATCTATATATATATATATATATAACTATTAGTATAAATAAGCTAAATATGTATATATGCATGTATATATAAGCGTATATACATGTATATATAAGTATATATATATATATATATATATATATATATATATATATATATATATATGTATATATATGTATATATATATATTATATATTATATGTAATATATAGTATAAATAAGCGAAATATGTATATATATATGTAATATATGTAAATAATATATACGTATATACATATATATATATATATACGTATATATATATATATATATATATATATATATATATATATATGTATATATATATATATATATGCAAACGGTGTGTGTGTGTCTGTGTGTGTGTGCATATATAACAGCGTATATATATATATATATATATATATATATATATATATATATATATATTATATATATTAATATATTATTATATGTATATATATGTGTGTATGTATACATATTCACCAGTTATGACCCGTGATCATAACGCAATTTATTAGAATGGCGAACCTTATTATCTTGCCTCAATGTATCTCACTCGATAACGTCCGCATTCACTCGGCCTTTATCGGTCAGCCAATCCCTTTACTACAGGTTCGCGGTTCAACGGCACGCGGCCGCAATCACCAGCGTCCTCCCTCGGAGGTTATAAAACCCGAGGTCAATTGTTTGAGTCTCTTCTTTGGTTTTAAAAAGCAAAGGGAACTCTGCGCCATTTTTGTCTCGATTCTCTAGACACCCCACTCTCCTCCTATTTTCTCATCCATGTCATTCTACAAATTGTATCAGTATAATATTGTTAAGTATAAATGGCTGTCATGTTTTACATATGTTTCTTGAATATTATTACACATATAGGAAGTATAATTTTATGTATGCAACTATGTCATATTATGTCAAGAGTTTTAAAGTGTATATTGTCTATTGACATAGTCGATATATATTAAGATACTCATAACATATGTATGCTCAGTTGTGTGAGAGAGAGTATGTATGTGTGTATGTGTGTGTATATGTGTGTGTGTGTATGTGTGTGTGTGTGTGTGTGTATGTGTGTGTGTGTTACTGTTAGATCTGCAAAACGATAGGTGTATAGCAATATTAACGTCCAACTGTTCCGATTTATATGGTTCTCATTTATATGGTGCATACACATGGTGGTAGAGGAGTTGTACACTACAGCGGATTTTAACTAACTCGGATGCAAGCCTAGCTCCGGTCGGAAGGTAATATAAATATATACCTCAGACGTCCTGTGGGGCTTATACCCACAAGGTATTAATTAAGTGGCAAAAAATATTTTAAAAATTTTTTAAAAAATATTGCTAGGCGAGCAGCCTAATGTGATGCCACAGCCAGGCATTCTTATATTCCATCCCAATGAATAACTGCGTTATTTGCTTGTAACCAGAGTGCCATATGCCATCTCTTTTCCTCTTGGTTAAATTGCAACGCGATGTGGGAGCCATTTCTTATCGGAAGGCCTAACTGACAACGTCTTTAAATCCTGCCCAGTTCCCTACTCGTCTGAGCAGTGATGGGAAGGTCTCTGTGGTCAAATTGCCATTAAGTGATGGGGTCGTTGCTTCAAGTGGTTAATATGAGAAACGTCCGTTGCCTCTAAGCAATGTTATAGCATCAAGAGATATAAAAAGATATATTTTTGCATAACGTATTCACCTTTCTCGTGACACATTTATAAATAACTGGACATTATATTGAGTAAAATCGTGGACAATCTGTGTATAGTGCAGTCATATCCCTTCTATGTTAGTCGTCTGCCGAAGAAACCCTATTTATGCAACAGAAAATTTACCTAAACTTGATGTATGATATTCGCAGCCATCTATGCTACAATGAAACAAGATAATCAGAGCAGGAATGCTGCATATTTCGTTGTAAGAATAATTTGGCACCACGTCCATGATGCTTTGCATCGTTCAACGGAGCTTAATGGCATTCGATATTCGGTATGTTTTGCATAGTTCTCATCTGAAAGTCTTTTCGTATATTCTTATATAGGAACGTTGGGAATTCCTCACTTGGAATACCTCAGGGCTGTTGCACATATATACTTATATTTATATATATATATATATATATATATATATATATATATATATATATATATATATATATATATATATATATATATATATATATGTATATATGTGTGTGTGTATATATATATGTATATAAATATATATATATATATATATATATATATATATATATATATATATATATATATATATATATATATATATATTTATATATATTTATATATATTTATTTATATTTATATATATAAATCTAAACTTCTGTTACAACTCACCTACTTCCTACACTGACAAAGTCTTCAGCTCATTCCACCAAACAGACTAATACGCAGATGCGTCCCGGGGAACGGTATAATTTGGTCCTCTTTAAGTTAAAGGTCTCAAATGCTGTTTCCTCTGCATTAGATAATCAAACACAAGATCCGGGAGATGGGCTGGTTAAATTAGCCCATGCAAAGAATAACAAATGAATTTCCAAGGCATATCCATTGGAATGAATTGCAGACAAGACAACAGCATTAACCTGTTGCAATTCGTCTCGTTAGGTTAGATATTGAACCCCTGCTTATTGCAAATAAACCGTATCCGCTGTTTTGTTGTACCAGCTGGCGTCAATAATTGTTGATCTACAGGCCTTATAAATGTTGAGTGAATGCATCCTCCATTTGAACTCAGTGGAGTTCTCCTCCGCGAACTGCTACTGCTGTTGCATGATTCTAGCTTGTACCATAGCAAAACGCCCTTTACGTCTTGCCAATTTAACTTTACAAATGGAATAAATTAACGTACTACAGAGAACAATGGATACATATTGGAATAGGCATCTCAATATTTCGCGTTTTTTTGTAGATCGTTTAGCGAAATACATTCTTCGATGACACTGGAAGTGCTGGTTAGCAAACACCTAAAACAAAGTCCCGTCGATTCGCGGCAGAATACACATTTAATGTACGATTAACAGTAGCATCGCACGCGTTTACAGCCATTGCTTAAAAGGCGTATCGTTGTTATTAGACTAGAGGAGACGTTACCCAGCATAGCATTCCAATCAGCAATTGATACGGGAAATCGCATATAGAAGCTTGTCAGGAAGGAAGCAATTTAGAGGAAATACATTACCCGAGGGCCCTGGAAGTGTTTGATAGTAAACACATAAAGCAAACTCCCGTCATGTTGTGGTAGAATAAACATTTAATGTACGATGAGCAGTCGCATCACAAGCGTTTACTGTCATTTACGAAGAGGCGTAGTCGTTGTTATTACAGCTTAGGGGACGTTTCCCAGAACGGCATCCCGATCAGCAATGGGTGGATACTCATGTTCTACTGGGATATGATGAAAAGGGGAAATTGCATGTGGCGCTCTGTATGAACGGAAGCTCAGCAGTAATGATCCATTAGGAAACAATTTCATCCACGTATTACATTGGCTTCCTGGAGCCCAAGTGACAAATAAGAAATCACATTAAACTGTACGCTTAGAAAATCTCATCTAAACCAGTAACTGAACAATGTTTGAAGTGGAATATTTATGCCTATATTAGGAGGCATCAAACCAAGTATTTAAACAGATATATATGTATATGTACATACACACACACTGTATATATATATATATATATATATATATATATATATATATATATATATATATATATATATATATATATATATATATATATATATATATATATATATATATATATATATACAGTGTGTGTATGTACATATATACATATATATCTGTTTAAATACTTGGTTTGATGCCTCCTAATATAGGCATAAATATTCCACTTCGCGATCACATTAAGAGAGTAGTATAACTCCGATGGTGTACAGTGAATGTATCAGTATTCATTACGTAAACTGAGCAGTTTTGCTTGTGCAATATTTAAGGCACGCTTCTCTATGTAAGTAGGGTATATACTAATAAATAACCCCTTACTGCTCACCATAGTTTTCAGCCGGAATAGGTTCCTTTGTGGGCTTCATTAGTTGGCTGGTTACCCGGCTTATTTGCTCACAAGTAGAGATCGGGCGCATACGGGGTTACATTATTACAGCGAACCAACATGCACCAGTCGATGGCTTTTGCGGACTATGGATAGAATCGGATGGTAGTTATCAGAAGGAAGGGTGGTTGGCTGATGCATTACAGCATGATCAGCTGATGCTACTTGTACAATGCACAAAGGCGCAGCTACCACCTAGTTTTCAAGAAAACGTCATTTGTCTCGGATGCAATCCATAGATTGTCGTTCATATGCAATGCAAACTAACTTAAGCGACCACTTCTGGGGATGAACCAAAGTGGTCGTAATAGAGGGGTGGTTGCCTTTGCAAGGCAGTCGTTGGGCGAGGTTCCAACGAATAACGAATCAAGCCCCACATCTGTAGGTCGTTTGTATGCGTTATATTCCGTAATTAATGTGGTGCATAATACATCGATCACGATAGTGTTATATACCAGGGCTATGTCCCTAACGCAGGAACATTTGAGGCATTAAATCGTTGATGTTCTGAATACAAATCCAGCTTCAGGTTATCACTACAAAGAGATATCACCAAGAATACAATATCAAGGTAAATGGACGTGATAATTTCGTTAAGAAGAAATTCGTTACTTTTATATACCGACATCAGGTCCGAATTTAAAGGGACATATTCACAGTCAAAGAACCTCATTAACTGTTGCACCTTGTCGGAACAAAACAAACATGATGAGTTGGTTTTGTGTTTCGCTTACAAAATGCTTAGAAGTATTTGTACGGAGCGATAGGAAATAGAAACGATTTCGTTGTTTCGTCTATAGCAGGAACCTTTCGTCTGAGGCAGAGACCTTGGGTATTGCTTACGCTACAGTAGCTAACTGTCGAGGGTAGCAGCTATTCAACTACTAACTACTAAGATAACGAACAAGCAACGTATTACCATAATGGCTCGATTCGAATGCTACATTGAAAATTATGGCTCCCCTAATCCCCTTCACATCCTGTTGTATTTCTTAAAGCAGACCCAATTTCATTGTTGGGTCATAAGAAACTGTACAGCCCAGGTGGTCTTGATACATGCACCGCACACGTGCTGCAGCGAGGGCGAAGACGTCCTCAATAGGTCAATACTAGCATGGATTTAAAATGTATTATCTTGAAAATTGAAATGAACAGGGTTTAAGATTGTTTGTAACCTACAAAGAACAGATTAAAATAAATTGTGTGGCTAGGCCCACAAATTGATTTCTATCTGTTCTAGCATTAGCGGGTTCTCTATTTTGGCTTGCTTTTATCTTCCCAAATTAGGGATGAGTTTATGGTTTACAAATTAATATTTTTCTCCATCCCGTCCGTGTAACTAATAAGTATGATTATTCATGGGCAACGGAAGTTTAATTGACAATCACTATCTTTACCTGAAATGCCATGGTATGCTGCATATCATCACCAGGAAAACATACCAAATGCTTTATACCTTACAATTCCAACCTCCAAGACGCTAGCTGTTCTGGCGTTGATCACTCATAGCATCGATAATCCATAGATGTTGATTCTCTTTGGTAATGATGGCCAATGAAAATCTAGTGACCATAACGCTTTCGTATTACCTGTCAACAGGGATCCTTTTATCGTAATGAGAATGCTTGTTCAGACATAACATTTATTGTAAAACGTGTTATATGCTTCATGAGATACAATAGAAAAATATGACATCCCATACGGAAAATATACAGGGTAGGCAAATATGTTTTAAGAATCATATGATAAACAATTCACTATACTATAATGAATACCCGTCTCAAATACGATCTAGCTGGAATGCGATTGATGTAGAACAAATACATTAGATCACTTCCTGTGAAACCTATCGGGTAGTGTTGCATTCAACATTTTCGTTGACTATCGTTCCGACGCAACCAATCATTGCTGATTTATCAAATTAATTTATCTTCATTTTATGGAAATGTTTGATGGAAAATGTATCTTGAGACGTGTTGAATATAAGATCATTTCACCATGTTGCTGTTTATATGCATACATGCAAACGACAACATGCTTGATGCACGGAAATCATACGTCAAGACGTATGTATAATTCATATACAATAAATGGCTAGGTCAAGCTGTAAACTCATATTGTTTTTATTAGTCGTTCTCTAAACAGAAAACACGTGCATCATATTAATGCTAATTTTGTCAAGCGAAGAAGACAAGACAATGGAGAGAGAGGTCGGGCTTTTTTCGTTACGAATTAGGAAACATAACCCATACACAATCTTATCACGAATATGTAACTAGCACTGTAGACTTTTATGAATAATTTGGCAAAAGGACAGTTGCTAGATAGATGATGGTAGGCGGCCAGATAAAAGAGTGGCCAAGCTATACCTCTGAAACCTTAATGACTGCAGGCGACGCTGGTTGTCGGCTTAGCTAGTAATCGTGAACGCCCAATTTAGAGCAAGCCATCATTCATATATGAGTTACTAATCAAATGGACCAGGTAGGTCATTTGCAAAGGTTCAGGTCCAGCAATTGTAATGGTTTGTGTCGCATATATCTGTCACTGTAGCTTTAATATCATATTTACGACAGCTATGATTGCTCGTGTATTGATTCTCATGAATAACACCAGAGCTGTTTAAATTCAGCCTAGGCTATTTCATTGCGCAAACTTACATCTGACTCATTGGACTAACAAACATAATGATCATACAATGCTCCAGAATTTCCACCTGCTTTGCGATGTCACAAGCGGCTTCTTTTAATAAAGCATAAACGACGGCAACCAACATCGAACACTGGCAACATTGATATTCATATAAGTATTATCTTTTTTATTGGTCGTAAACGATGTATCGACCCTTGGGATCTTAAGTTGCCATGGGGGAGTCTTTTAAACGGTATCAGCCGCTGCACCATCCGAATCCGGACATGACTATCCTATTGTTTCCTTTAAACGCATGCTGAATGAACGAATAGCCTTCATTAAAACTGATGTCGTGCGACTGAAAAACATCGCTAAAAAGATCAATTTAACGGATTAGATCTTAATTTGGTTGCATATTGGACTATGTTGTTCACGTCTGATTTTCAGTGGAGTCTCATTGACTGCCACATGCAGACTTGTGATGTAAAAGGTTCTGAACGCCCTATCATAGAGCCTCAGAGTTTGATGTTTTACAGTCAGAGGGACGGGCAAATCCATATATGAAACAGCCATAGTCTAGCTTATACTTTTTTGTTCGCTTCCCAATCCGTATTCGGCACCAACTTTATCAAATTTAGGGCTCTGAGGCATTCCTTACAGAGGTAGGAAATGTATGACTTAAGATTGAGTTTCTTGTCAAATATTATTATTAGAAACATTGTCGTCATCGGTATTATTGAGGCTACGTTGGAGCTTTCTCGTAATTGTTTGCATGTTGTTGGATATGAAACAAATTAAAACATTGTCCACATAGAGTGAATATTCGACACCTGGTTCGATGACATTGACAATACTATTAAGTAAATATTACAAAGGGAGCCAGGCAAAATGCTTCTCTGTGGGACCCTCATCTCTTGATCATGATTTTCAAAGATAGTGGTAACATTACAGACTTTAAAGTTCTATTCTTTATAAAATATTTGATAAATATTGTCATTCGACCTATTAGACGCATATCTATATAGACCCTTCTTTTGCAGCATGAGCTTACAACTGGTGTATGGAACTAGAACATTATAGACGCAATGTTGCCTATTTAGCGGGCTGAACAATTTTGTGCCATTTTAATGACACTTTACATCATCCAATGAACCTAATGTCACTCGATATGTTACACGGACGGAGCTACATATGGATTATGTAAGTGGTTTTTCTTGGTGCTAATCCGAAAATCTTTAGTGTATCTCTGATTAGGAAAGTCGGGAATTCATAATTAACAAAACAATACTGTTGCTTGGAGGCACTCGATCACGCGTGGTGTAGCATTTTTCATACAGAGACACATGTGAAAAAGTCAAGAAAGTCAAGATGATTCCCTTAGTGTCGTGACAATTGTGTAAACTGCAGTTTAGTTGTTAAAACAAATCGCCGATTTCAACTTGAAAAGTCATATACTCCCGTTGCCCTGTACTTGATCTATGACGTACGCAGTCATCCATACTACAACGGTACTGGACAATTGGTTGATTGTTACGGCAATTGAACGACGTTTATTTGCACAACTCAATTCGCGTACGTCTATTGGTTTGTCACGAAGGGACGGAAACCCCGAAGGGTTTGTGTGTCTCCGCAATAGAAATTAATACAAAGTACAAAACATGCACAATGCGATACAACAGTGCCACAAATATTTCATTTGTGACAGGCATCGCATATGCAAATTAAGAATAACAAATGTATAGTGAAATGCTGATGGTCGTTGTTGTATTTCATCATATGAATGGCAGTATTGGTACGGAGCGATTATAGGCAACTTTTAAAACGATTAATTGATAGCAGTGAGGCGATGAGGATGGTGAATGATGATGACATTAATGAGTATCCAGCATACTTTAAATGCATCCGACACAAATTCTCAGCATAAACAAGTTTTCGAGTTGGATGAATACACTTAAAGGATGCTTTGTATGCATCACAATCATCTCCATCCATCGCTCGTGCCGGTAGAGCGTGTAGTATTCATCATATAGGGACGGGTTAAGAAGAAGTTCAGGCGACTCCATTTGCGTCGTGGAAATTTAATGTCATTATTTGTAACCAGATACTCTGTGAAAATAAGAATACCATACATCATTGCTTGAGAAAATCATATGTTTTTCAATACGTTGTGTTTGATGAAATATTTGTGTCTCGATGATGCTTGTTTCTATCCTACAGGTGAAACATCCAGTACTGATAAACACACCAGAGCCAGGTAATGTGTATCCCACTACAGCCCAAACCTCACCCGAGGAGAGGTTTATCTTAGATACGGGTAACAGCAAGCGAATGTTTTTTATATATGTCGCACGCATCTAAACTCCTCTGGAGATCTGTGTGTTGTCAGTGTTATTGATTCTGGCAATGACCAGCATGTACCCATTTCACATATTCTGCACCTGCCCCAGACACGAACTAACGCAGGTGTTTGATTGCTGTGTGGCTTAACTTGTTTATTTTCAACCTCCACATCAGACCCTTGAAGGGTATACTCTACGGTAACATAACATACATGGGCCTAGTTGTAATCAGTCAGTATAGTGGCCGCCTGTGATTGGTCAGCCAAATACAGGTAGAGGTCTGGTCTCATGAGGAGACATAGGATTGTGTATATATTGAAGGAGAGTCCACGTTTTGAGAGCTTAGCCCAGGATCCGGGACGGATGGACGCGACTCCAGTTTATACAGCATAAGACCGGTTATAACGTGGTCTTGGTATCGTAGTCAATAAATATATCATCGTACGAGGTTAAGTCTTGAGTATGCTGCTCAGGCCACCACACAAGAAAACCCCCAACGAAGGCTAAACAAGAATTATCCTGACAACATTATACACATGTATTTCCGTTTATAAGCCTGGTGACGTACATCTGAGTATACTGCCCAGGCCACTAAAGCGGGAGGGATTGCCGATGATTTAGCAGTACCACAGTTAAGTGTTTTATACATATCTCGTAGGGAACTCTGACATTGATGTTCATTACATCCACGTTAGACCAGGCGAGCCCTGCGGTTATGACGGCAAATGTCAAGCTGCTAAAAATACATGCAGCAGCGAGCATTGACATTTACAAGACTGAACGCATCCACATACACCAGGGTAACATGCTTTGTTCCACGCTGTTTGTACAATGCTTGAAATATGCATGATATATAAATATACAAATTTTATCTATATATATATATATATATTTATATATATACATATATATATATATATATATATATATAAATACATATATTCGTTTATCATGTAAACATAAATATAAATATATTCACAATGCATATATATATATATATATATATATATATATATATATATATATATATATATATATATATATATATGTATATATATATATCGATATATAATTATATATATATATTTATATGTATACGAATATGTATGTATGAATATATATATATATATATATATATATATATATATATTATATATATATATATTGATTATATATATATTATTTGCACATATATATCTATATAAACATACGTTTTCCTCTCCGCAGATAACTGTACAGATGCGACAAGGAGAACAGTCTCGCTGGCTCTTGTTTAAGTAGCTCATTCTAAATATACGGAATTAATTTTCTTATAAATATAATTTACACAGAACCCACAATAAGATGTGATGTTTTAATTCTGGCATATTCATTGGAGTGAATTGCAGACGGCAATATTTACCTGCGATAATTTGTGTCATCGCATTAAACATGGACCCCTGCTTATTGCAAATACACATTACCACTGTTGCATCATTGCTCTGGAGGCTTTGTAAATGTTAAGTGAAAGGAACATCCACATAGAGAGGCATCCATTTGCACAGTTACATTAGGAATGGCTTCTGAGTTATGTATTATATTTTGTCACCATGGCTGCATTTAATGTTTTAGGGCTCCAAAAATATGATTCACGTAATAACCGACCATAGATATGCATGCAAATAATAACACTATACTAACACAATACAACAACTTCAGTTATAACTAATTTTCGTATGACCAGATTTATCAAATGGCGTAGCTGCTATCCCAGCCAGGCGAAATCATACACCTTTCCTTTAGAAGTATTTATGTTGTAAATACCACATATTTTCCTCTCCTGTTTGGTATGTTGCAATGAGTATGAACCAATTATATTTCTCTTCAGAGCAATCAGCAATAATCAAATTGTTGTTTATCAACACGGTTATTAAGGTGATCAATATTACCGACCAACTCGTGTCAAGCCCTGGATTGATATCCTACATGTGGTTTCCACCATATAATCTTTGCTTTTGTTTTTATTTGAAGCCAGAGAGTGCCAAGCAATCTCTCCAGATATGTGTCAGTAGTATATCCAGATAGATGTCAAGGAACGTATCAATATTCATTATGTTACCTGGGCAGGGTGATTTGTGTCATATGAAATGTACGCTGTTTTTAGTACGACATATCTGAATAGACAACCATCATTACTCAACCTAATTTGCTACCAGAATAGGTCACTTCAAGGGCATCATTAGTTGGCTGATTACCTGGCTTATTTGAGATAGCTTGCACACGGGAAGCGGTGGTATGGCTTTACAGTAATATATCACGATCACACATCACCAAGCGATTGTTACAATCAATATATTGCTTCATGACAGATTGTTGTTTATAGATGAAGTGATGGACGTTATATGCTTAGTTCCAATCTTTAACTCCTAGCCCTTAGCTCCAAGCTCATTGCATTCTCCCCGGCATATTTCAGATACGACGAACCAACATGCATCTTCCAATGACTTTTGTGATCTTTTGGGAATAACAGGATGGTATTGAGAGCAGATGAGCAGCTGACAGACGGATTAGTTGTTGGCTAATGGATTACAGCATGATCAGGCCATACCACTGGTACAATGCACAGAGGCGCGGCTAGCACCTGGTTATCAAGAACATGTTGCTTGTCTCGGAACCAAAGTGGTCGTAATAGTGAGGTGGTTGTATAAGTGGGATCAATTGTACATGTAAAGTATAGAGATTTTGACAAACGTGTCAGAGTACAAGTGGTCATAATAGGGGGGTGGTTGCCTAAGTGAGGTGGTCGTTGGACGATGCGATACAAATCATATGAATCAAGCCAACTATATGTTAGTCAATTAGATCCATAACACTCAATATGGTGCATAATACATTTATCACGATTGTTTTATATACAAGGAATGTTCCCCTTGCTCTAGATTATTCCAGGTATTATATTCCTCGTTGATGTTCTGATTGCAAACGAATCTTCAGGTTATCACTCCAAGCAAACATGATCGTGAGCAAGAATACACAATCAATGGAAATAGATGTGATACGTTTATAGAGCCATTGGAATCGCAGTGTTGAAATCCGTTGCGTGATTATACAGATGTCAACACCAAGTCCGACTGAGGCGATTATACCTGGATGCGGAGACGATTCTTGAAGTGTGGTTAATGATTCAATTCTAACTTGCATTCGCGTGATTTCGCAATTCATATTCATATTGAATATGTTCTATCACTGCGGCAGCAATAACTGTTTGCTGATGAAAAAGCATGTAGTTTCTAATTGTCTTGCAGTGAGCCTCTTCTTGTTAAAACCCAAGTTGTGCATTGTTCATTATAGCATAGACTTGAATTAGACGCCTCTCGTTGTGTGGTTCCTAGCACGTGCATAACAGCTTACGATAACGATGATGCGGGTAAGTATTGTTTTCGGCAATGCAAGCAAATGGAAATCTGTTCAATAATCAGTTGGTATTGTAATTACTCTTTGATATGGCCAGTATGAGCCATGTGCATCATGCTGAAGTTTCGTTTTGGGATTGAATGAGAAAACATAGATAGCCACACACGCATTGCCAAAATAAGCTGTAAGCAGAGCGATTGCTTTTTTCACTTCTCATACTTCTGAATGCATATCATATTTGTATATAATTATTTACCATCTGAAACCTGCTTAAGGAGACCTTCTCATCATGGATAATGTGAAACTTGAAGAACACTCAGTGACATATACCCTGAAATGTCTGCTCTGTGGATTTACGATGCACATTAAGAGTGAGAGGTTTATGGAATCATTGTCAGTAAACCACAGTTATACCCGCATTGTACACCCTCGCGAGGCATCACTGAGTTGAATTCAACCTGAGCTAAATCAGCATAAAATCTCAAAATTTATTCATTGGACCATCAAAAATATTAATCGCCCAACGGTCGGCTATGTTCAACCTGCTTTACGATGTCACAAGCAGCATCCTGAATTATAACAAGAAAGAAGCAAGTCTAAAGTCATTTGTAACATCATAACAAATGGCAATTACTTAGGCTTAAACCCATTTCATATGACAAAACGTACCGGTTAGAACGAGCGAGTATTACGGCACCCAGGCATTGTAGGTATATATATTTCTCCACTCTATCTCGCGACCAAATATCACTTTAATCTTCCAATATCACCTTGTGTATTGGTTTGGGAACTCTTACTAGCGTGGATAGAATGTGGCAAATATTAATCGACAGAGCCATATATTGATATGCACCTTCTATAATACTGAAAATATGATAGCAGGGCAACCAGAAAACACTGCTAGCCTCATAATTGTGGTCCAGATTGAAGGCGTTGTACAGTAGATGGAGTTTGTCAGCTTGATGTGTGCGCGTCATCGTGGCTCACTGTGACTGTCGGTGTATCACGATTGTTCTGCAGCATACATGGTGCTATGCTGGCGCGTACAGCAACATCGTCGGTGAGATCAGCCGGCTGTTTTACACCTGTATACAATGACATTGGACAAGCATTATTGAAGCGTCTTACCCTTTATATAACATAGCGTACATTTAGCGGAGGTTACATTACCGGGATGTGTGTGGCTGGGTACATCCGGCTGACATGATGCTGCTGAAGCGACTACAGACAGAGCAGATCGTCTAACCAAGAAACACAGCATTGGAGTTTTCAGTCCTTTAACTGAAATCGGACCTCTTTCTTCTATCTGATATCCCGTGTCACCGTTCTCTTCGATGCATTGGCGCAGTAGTCTGCCGAAAAATAACGATTTTTAATACCAAAATGTCGATATATCCTCGTTGTAATACAAGCAGCTAGATGACAATCCGGGATAAAACTAATTAGACACTGGGACTAATATGGCGATGTGGACCTTCATGTCTACACCTGATATTCATATAAACTTATTAAACATCAGGAGAAATGACAGGTAGCAACTGGCTATATGTTATTGACATAATATAGAAGAAGCAATATAATTAGAAAGAAAGCAGTTATGCATAATGTAGTTGGGTGCATTAAATCTGCAGCCCAAGGGAAGCATGATTTCATAAGAGTAGCATCCCTGGCTACCACTCAGCACAATGGATTTGACCACAAAATACAGCTTGCGTTACCTATATGTATCATGTGAAATATTGATGCGTCCGGGTAGACCATTTGTTTCCATTCTGCTAGCAATACACACAGTACTGCCGAACACACCATAGTGAGGTAGCGTCTGTCCCACTACACCGGCCACAACCTCACCCGAACTGATGCCAATCCTTATCTGATAGACGGAAATGAGCAAAGAAAATGAACACCTCATTTTATTTGAAGCATTGAATGCCAGCAAAATATTCAATCAAATTTCACAACGTATGAGATCATATTGCCTGAAAGGATATGCCAGTTGCCATGGTAATTGATCCTGGGATGTCCATCATATCTAAGGCTGCTGTTGCTAGGTGATGAGCATGCACGTCACAGGGTTCAGGTAGACCACTGGCCATCATGTACTTATCTCCGACTGTCTCCACCTGCCCAACACAAAGGCTGTTAGGACACAGAGTGATGCATATTGGTGAGTCCAGAAAAGGAAAATCAGTGTACAAATATAGTGGGTGCACCTGCTCTGTCTTTAAATGAGTTTCTAACAAAGGAGATGGCAGATTGACAAAACAAACGCTGCAGTACCTGTGGAATCAGAAACGATTTATCGTCCGTGCGGACAAAACAGCTGTTCACTTATCAGCAACCAACAACTTGTCATATTCTGCAATCCTCAACCAGCATCGGGAATTAGAAACGCTTACACTGCTTTCTCCTGTATTCCTTACACGGCAAATGGGCATCGGCGAACATCACATTTTGTGCAGTCAGTAGCGAATAACTCTAAACCCAATTAACAGCTTAGCGTTAGACACATTTAAACTTTTCTCGACAATTTTCCTTCTGACAGCGTCATAGACTCCTTAAAACATTCCCTTGGCCTATTTGCGCCTACAATTCCTGTTAGAAAATCAAATTCTGTTAACTAAGTTATCTATGTTTGGACAATGATCCTTTAAAATATGCATTTTCGGCGATTTTGTGCAATTTGAATTTTGCTTCCATTTTGTATATTTGCTACAATGACTCGTTTATAATCCTTACATGTAACGTGGAACACCAAATCATTGATATTTAATCGATTAAGCCGCACTGAAAACCGCCTCCGAACTTCGTTTACAAAAATATTCAAATGAATAGCGAACTAAACCAGTAACTACGTATGCACAATACTACCATTATCTGGTATTATCGCTCAAACTCCGCCCGTTTTCAGCCTCGTATGTATTGTAGAGTCTACAGTGTGCCATATTTGGGTTAAATTCACGTTCCGTCAAAAATAAGAAATCGAACTTTACAAAGGCCATAAACATAGCTGGGATCTCCGATTTGACTCGAGTTGCTGGTTATTAAAACCTTGTAGGGAATCGTTCTACGAATTTTCTTTCAGAACGGAAATTCGATGATTTTTGATGAAATGCAACTTTAAGAAACGATGACTCTGCAGTAGGCAGAATACAAGCGTAGAACCTACCTTGTATATGTGGGTAGCTCCCGTGGCCGCCACCGTGTCAAAGCCAACGTACAGCTGGTTAAGTAGCGTCACAATGACCATGGCTGCATTGTCAGCGCATAACTTGTCAAAGTCACATATACCAGAGAAGAGAATGGATGCCACCTTATACCTGACAGGTGTCACTGGTTTACCTTGTCTCAACTCACGAGCCACACTGGGAGGTATGACGGAGTAGAGCAGTCGGTCAGTAATGGCCTTCTCTGATTGCAGTTTACCTGACGTCTTCTCTAGGTGTGCCCGGGTGACTTCTAGCTTCTTGATGAGTTCATATTCGGCCTTGACCTGTCCGCTGAGGACCAGGAGGTCTCTGGTGGCATCATGGAGGGGAAGGTCACTGAGGTAGAGGCCGACATGACTCAGATCCTCAATATTACCAGGTCCAAGTGAGGGTGAACACATATACAATACGGTGTCCGACTCCTCCACGTAGATCATCTGCCCCCGTAGCTGGAGACACTTCCTCCCCAGTCGTTCATTGTGACTCGAGTCATTGGAAGTGTCTGCTAATCGCGGTCGAGGTAGCTGATTGCTGATGGACGCTCTTTGTCTGCTGCTGAATCTATCCTTGACTCTGGTCATTACAACTACATTATCCAGATGCATCAGAGCCTGGAAGGTAACACGTAATGGCGGATGGAGAACTTCAAAGAGCTCAGTAAATGTAAACGATTGGTCCTCCAATTCATGAACAACTCTAGCGATGGCATCACCGGCCTGTTTGACTCTCAGATCATGATCAATGAGGACATGAAATGGGAAGGCTTTGCAGAATGAAGCTGGACTTATCCGCGGTTTGTCATTAATATCATTGGCCATTTCTTCTCATGGAGTTAAGTCTCACTTTTTTATGCTGGGGTCAGCATGAGGTCAGAAGGATGGATTTGCTCTCCTTATCCAAACACACAGCTATTAAGTTAACTGTATTATGTATTTCTCTGTGGTACTCCGTCCTCATAACGTTAATTCTGATCAGCATTGATAAGCGAGTTGGCCGCCTCGTGTGTAATTATATTGCTATCACTGATCGGAGTTCTCCGTCATGAAGTCACTTCTACGATTAGTTCTTCTAATTCCTGTTGCTGCTGCTGCGTTTACATCTACTGGTGCATTGCAGTGCCGTGTGCTAAAGTTGTTAGAAGCCTAAATGGGTTTCCCACTCGGCTACGACTGAGTATTGATTGTTTGGCGGTCATGAGCGGAGGGTGCATGGCGAGTGGTATTTATAATTCATTCTCCGCACAGGTAGAGACACGCGTTGCGATAAGACCCTGGCTTGATGACGCTATAAAAAACGCACCCAGACTAATCAAGGTTGATCACGACCGTTTGTTTTCTCGTGCCATCCCGTTTGACATTGAAGGAATCCAGGATAGTGACAGCTTGTTATCGTCTAAGGCAGGATACTTGTGTATTCTAACACTACAGTAGCTAACTTCCGAGGGTAGCAGTTATTCAGCCATTCTCTCTGTCTGTGAGATTACCTCGAATGGGAAGGAAATCACTTAAGGCACTTTACCTTGCGTATTGACAGGTGCTGTTTCACATCTGTCTCCTATGGTAAAGAGCGATAAGTGCTAACACAGAACTAAACCATTAGCTGATTAGTTACCAAACAACGGCCAATCTACAAAGGTCCTAGATGAATCCGACACCGACAGCCAGCAACAGACCAGTGACTATCACTCTCTCATGGTGCCACTCTACAGGTATTCTCTCAACTCAATGAGAATGATTGCTCTGATATTCATTGATTGTGAAAATAGTTTAATACGAAAAATTATAAAATTAAAAGACTTCCCATTTACCAAGCAAAAGATGCTTCATGAAGGGGGCTAATACGATTGAATATGTGAATCCCTAAGGGAAAATGCTAGATTGATACACAGGCTATGGGAATATGTTTTAATCATTATGTGGTTAACCATTCACAATATTTTGTGTAAAATGCACCCTTACCTCGATAACGATCTAACTAGAATACACCTGATAAAGAGCAAATGCATCGGCCCATCGGAGCATTGTTTTGCCTTCAACATTTTGTTTATCTATCGTCTCAACTCAACCAAGCAATGTTGATACTTCAGATTGATTTCTGTCAATGTTTTTGGTGCTCGATTGAAATTTTGAGACATAAATTAGTTTATCAAGAGTCATCGTAGTAAATACACACAATAAAAACTATTCTGAATCACAAGAAAAGGCTAATTACATCAAATTTATGTTCCTGAGTAGTTCATTCCACCGTGTAGTTGTTTATATGATCAGCCCAACATATGTAATATACCGAACCCAATTGCGAATACCTAATATTGCTGATATGCAAACTATGCACAGTTTTAGCAATGAACTCATTTCGTTCTCTAACATACCGATAAACGCTGGCAGAATATTGGCGTTAATTACGTCTGGTCAGGCAGCAGCAACATTGCGAAATTCATCATTCTCTATTTCAAACCATACTCCATCTTACTATATAAAGAAGAGTGCTAGACCTCTTTGAAACAATAATGAATGATACCTAGATCTGTCAAGCACCAGCTAATTACGTTATCCACGCCCAATTCAATTACGAAGAGTTATCATGCAATGTAGACTTTTGGGGTTCATTGGAGAAGCATGAATCTATGAGAAGGGCAGTTACCAGATGGATAACTGTCTCCTAACTAGACAATTTGCAATCGCATGTTTCAAATTAGGTATCCTTTATTTCTAAAGTACATTCTGGATTAGCAGCATTTGAAGGTTTCTTGTAAATTGCCTCCAGGTGAAGATGATTGAGGCCGTACATTAACAAACAGTCGTCAGGTGTATTATATAAGGACAAGGATAGCTGCGGGTATATATTAAAACGTACCCAATAAACATACATCCATGTCCAAACAAGCAGACTGTGTGCATGTATAACATATGTATTTACGCGGTTTGTGTCAGTGCAGATCACCTGCAATGTGTGTGCATAAATGTCAATTACTGGGTCGTTTTCGCATATTCTCTGTTAATTATCCCGCTTAATTGCTTCTTTCTACGATTATGCGTACATCACCAGTAGACTATTGTGGTCCACATATCAATCTCGTTATCTAATTAGTTACAGCCTTTGTTTCTATCACATCTATGTTCATTGTATTGCGTATTATTGTAGCTTATAACATCCAATAACAAGCTGCTTTATGTCGAATATCAATGTCAAAGACAGTTAAATGCCATTTCAGGAATTTGCCTAAATAAACATAATAGGGACATATTTAATCAAACTGCATAAAACATTCACTAGGCGACAGTGCAACAAGAATAATGGAAATAATTCAGTTGCCGCAAGCATCTGTGCCAACGGCGATCCATCCATATATATATATATATATATATATATATATATATATATATATATATATATATATATATATATATATATATATATATATATATATATATATATATATATAGAGATATATATATATATATATATATATATATATATATATATATATATATATATATATATATATATATATATCTCTATATATATATATATATATATATATATATATATATATATATATATTTACGTGGAAAAGACGAAGCATTAGAAGGTATTAGAGGGAGAATGGGCGCTCCTGCTTTTACGCCGTTCAGCCGACTGTGACTGATATCAACCCTCCCTAATACATAGAGTGATTTCGTCGCGCTGTATATACCGGCCTATTAAATAAACGAGGGTGTTAGGAACAGAAATGAAGAAGCGTATTGCTGAGCTTGGAGGTTGTAAAACAGAGTTGAAATTGGATATAGATTATCTGAAAGAAGAGAAAATAGAATTACAGATCGAGCTTAGGGATGTTGTCAGTGAATTTGAGACTAAGAACGCTTCAATGCGAGAAATAATATCTGATGGCTCTGATGTGATTTCGCGTAACACCATTGTGTTTTATATCTCATATGAAAAGCTGACATTCATGAGATTTCCCTTCACATAATATCATACTACCCTTGTCGTTATGTCGCTAGATATAAAACTAAATAAATGGTGCGGCGAATATTGACATTCACCTAAGCCAGGATCATATGTTTTTCTCCGCTTGACTCTTCGCTTATATATATATATATATATACCCGTGTATGATCGATCTGGATGTGATCAATGGGAGGAAGCTCATATATGTAAGCGACGCGTACATACACACTGCAGTCACGTGCGCAGACAAAAGCGTGCATCAATGGGAGCACGTGTGCTGGACATCTGTAAGGACTTCGTCGTGCGTTTAGCTGATATAATAACAACGAGCAAGGAGAAGGCAATTATCTAGGCAGCGTAGGCCTACCACAGCTGTGACTGGGTGTGCGCTTGAAACCTCAACAGAATCTATACGGGCAAATTGTGGTCCGATACTTGCATCATGAAATAACAGAGCACATATTTATTATTTCATTTTGATTGCTGAATATTCGTATAACCGTATATCGCATTGAGATGAGTGGAATGTGATAAATACGTAGTCCAATTGAGTCCAACAGCGGTCACCAGAATCAATTGTTGGATGTTATACCATGGAAAGCGGTTCCTATAGAAACCACTATCTTAGATTCTTAGGCTATCCATGTTTTGTGTAATCGGGTATTTCACCACAAGCCAACGATTGCAAACCAAATACGGCATGTACTACCGCCTGACCTTAAAGTTATGTGCCATGAGCCGGAAATGTCTCCATATGTATTTGAATATATACACTGATGAAGTCACCCCCCCCCCCCCACCCCACCCCCTGTGGGTCCATGGGTAAAATAGGTCCATTTGATCCTCCTGCATGTCATAAGAGGCGACTAATAGGGGACCACCTGTTGACCTTGAGTTGCGACTCGTGTCGGTGGGCAGTGGGATCCTGGTGGTTGAGTAGAGAGGTCTTTGCGAGGGCTATATCTGCAACACACCACTTTTGCCCGGATTTCACCTTGACGAGAGGCTACAATGGCCTGGTTCAGTCAATCGGCTCCATTTTCATCTTTTCCATCTCCATTTTCAATTATCCTAGCAGGCGGTTACTTAATTAGGTCAATCTTATCTATTTACCTTTCATGGCACCATATAACACACAAGTGTTGGTGTGCCATTAAACCCTATACTTACCTTACCTTACCTGATGAAATCACAGCAACTGACTTGCCAATTAGATAGAGAAAACTTGGAAACACGTAACTTACATAAGGAGGGACACTGGTAGTAGGAGGAACATATACTTTATTTATAACAGAATAATTCATAAATTGCACCATGACAAATATGTCAAAAATATAAACATCTACAAGCAACGAAACAAGGCTACATAATGTGCAGGTAGAATGACTAGATCGCATTAAAGCAGTGTTATATAACCACAACACCTATTTAGAACATGGTTATATAAACATCACACACAACCAGTGCTGAGATGATGGTTAATCTCCTATGGAATGACTAGACATTGCTCACTACTTGGTCTAACCCATGTTGCTTTAAAGCTGAGCTGAGAAACTCCTACTTCTGGACAATGGTCTCAAGTTATATCATTATATTCAGAGGGTTTAGCATCGCATCAATCATAACTGGTCAAACATTGAGAGTGTACTCCTGAACAAATATCATCTAACTCATTGGATTTGATTTGATGGAGTTAAATGATGTAGTTTCAGTTACAACACATGGAACAACTGTAAAGGGAATGTGCACAGAAGAGAACTTCACACATACAAAATATACACTAAACAGTATATCTATGAGGCAATAACCTCTGCAAAATAAACCTTAAGTTCCCCGAGTAGCCAAATAATGCACCTCCACACACATACACACACACACACACACACACACACCCACACTTCTGATACTAGACAAGTTCATCTCCACACGGAACAATAAATGAGGCTGATATTTCAGCTCAATCAAAACACTAACAAAATGAAGAACATTTTTTACCACATGCAGAATGACACAGAGATTCTTATACGTCTATAGAGCCCCTAGTCAACTTGGAAATCAGTTGTCCTGTCATTTGATGGAAAATGTGAGTCTCTTGTTATCCAATAGTAGGAGCTCTAACAACCTTTCCATCTCCATTAACGATGAGCTTCACCCTGTCAGGTGAGAATTTCTTGTGCACAAATGATCCTTGTGGTAGAACTTGTATCTAATAACAAAAATTATGAATCCAAATAAAATCTCAGAGGATCGAACCTACAACCTCTGGGTCAAAGGGCCAAGCAGTTAAGCACTACGCAATCAGGGTCTTTCCATTCAAATCATTCTTATCCAAACTAATGTGGAAGAACTGGATCACAATTATTCTAGAGGTAATATTCAAGCACACAACAAGTGGATTAGCATAATAACATTGACACTATCTGGAGGTCTTTCTTCAATTGTACAATATTTACCGTAATATGAGGGAATTGCTTCCTAATCTTCATCTCCGCTTCAAACCACGACTACAAACAGAAATATGAAATATAGAAATCAATCACTTTGTAAATACTTATGAGTACGTAAAATTAATATTCTGCTATCCAACAATGGTTATATAGAATTCAGAGCTTTATTGATTTTGCAGGTGTATCTTGAATAGGTAAGAGTTCTATTTTGATTTTACACAAATGCGTTTTCATTTCAAGGCTGTTGTGGTGTAACAACTGTAGCCACATCAACATATTTGTAAATATTGCTTTGTAAAGTGTAACTTGACAAGAAATAATCAGCGACTATTCTAGTAGAAGTAATATACCATTCCCTACAGTCAATGCCCAAGAAAATGTTTAGTTGAGTTGTTTGTAATATAAATTTCCAGGTAATAGCTGTGGCTGGCTGATTGATTCATATGATTAGTATCATTTGGGAAATTGGGTTATGTACAACCATAAAAGCAGTCATTATATGTTTTATACTCTGGTTAGAGGAGTGGTTCAAGTAGCAATCCATCATTTCTGTGCATGCACCCACAAAAATGCTCAAAAATAGACCTTATCCTATGGTTGATGACATATATTGATGATATACTGGTCATTTACCATGTCTGTAACTGAAACCAAAAATCTAAACTACCACACAACAAAATTAAAAATCATTATACCTAAAATCAATAAAAATTACAAATCAGCTAATATCCCTCTGCATATCAGTGTTTAATTCTTCCCACGGGATAAACGTCCTGAGTGCCTAGTCCCACATTATAGGTATATCAGTTGAAAAAGATGCAAGGCTCGATGTATTTTAATGTGTGAAATCTGCCATGATTGCAATGGTTTGCGATCAATATCAAGGACTGAGTAATGTCTGCACAGCATTACATAAGGAGATGGTTGTGTTAGTCGATTCTGAGACCTTTTACTTGAAAGCCAGGTAACACACAGAATCACACTCAGTCAGCCAGGTGGCCTGATTATCGCTCAACTTTAAGATCGTACGCAACTCACTTGACCAACGAGGTCCGGCCACACTCCCGCTTCCAAATTAGTGATTCTTGATGCCATAGTTACGGAAATAGCTAACGATCAAATCAAGATCCATTTAGAGATGAATTGTTCCCATTACGATTGCTTCATTTAGAGTCAAATGCCGAATGATGGCAAAGAAAAGTAGCTAATGCCACGGCTAGGTGAATCTTTCTACTAAATTTCGTTCCCAAAGAAATCGGCCACAGTAGTTACTCTGATAACACCCTTTTGGTCAAACACAATCTGTCCACACAAAGGTTCAAACAACCTTATGATAAAGTGACATTAATATTGCTGGAAGAAACAGCCAATATTTTTCAGCAGCTCCCTTTTCAAACGCAACATTATCTTAACAAGATGTCAAACGGAAGATAGAGAATATCTTGGTGAAATTATATCACGTTACGGACCTTATTCAATATCACCATTCTTCTCATCATAATCATCATCATCATCATCATCATCATCATCATCATCATCATCATCATCATCATCATCAATAATTGTTGCAATATACCATATCTACCATTCCACCAAATAAATTTTAACCAATGAATACAAAAGAACGCAGCAGCGGTCCATACCATCGGGTTAAGGCCGGTATGTTCCATTGTTCATTCGGTATTACAGCTCAACGGGTGAATAACGTAATGGAGTCTTTTTCTCACGCTCGCAAACGTTGATCTCATTAATGAAATATTTAGATTTATTCCCGTATGATCATCTAAACGGTGCATCCTCATTTCTTATTACATGATATCTACGACAAATAAATTTCATTAATTAGGCTTTCATTGTTTAAAGAAGGAATGTGGCAAACGAACAAATAACTGTTCAAATTGAGCAAATCGTGACATCGCCGTAACATCACATTCCCTAGGTTCAGTTGTACTTTGCGGTTTTCTTTAATTACCAGGTCAAGATATTCTTTTGGCTGAATAACATGGACCCATGAATCTGGCGAAGGCCATGCAGGATGCTGGGTATTGACTCGTGTGTGAAACACCCACGGATACAACCCAGTTAACAGTAGCTGGTACTTAGGAGTAGTACCCAGTGTGCTATTACGTGACTTCTGCCATGACGAGGTAGCACAGGCGCTCGAAGGCTTGACATCGAGAACCTGTGTGGGGGTAGCGACCGGGACGGCCGCAGCGGTCCCGGACCTGTTTTAAATCGACCTTTTAGCCCGCTGCGTAGCGACCGTGACGCCGTTCCGTTATGATATATGCACCATAACTTACTTCAGCAGAGTCCAATTACATATGAGCGTGTCATTAGCCATTATTGCATCGTACACAAACAATCAAGATGGCGTTTAACTCGGTTTGTACTCCATTGCAAATAATTATATTTTACCGCCACATGGCGGCAACATCGTACTTATTTTCTTGATTAAGACAATTCTGACTGTAGGAATTGTATTTTGATTGCCGATTTAAATTTCTGCCTGTGCGTACAAACGTTCAGAAGTGCCTCAAGGGGTGCATCGGCGATAATATGTTGAATAATGAATATATGTGTTAAAGAGGCTGTTCAGCCCCCGGGGCGTGGGTGGGGGGGTGGGGGGGGGCACTTAAGTGTTTAGAAGTAGTATATATGTGCCGCGCGACGGGGTATGTTTTTTGGGCCTCTCGACTTGTACGACGGGTTTTTGGGCCTCATACTTTAGGTATGGGGACAAAAATTTCAAAATTAATGAATTATCAAACAATTAGTATCACCATAAAGACCTTGAAAAACCCTTTAATATGACACCAAAATTATGACTCTGTGATGACTACAGACTGAGAAATTTAATTTTGAAGTCCCAAAATGGGCCTTCGTTTTCCGCCAGCTAATTAAAGGATTAACTGTTAGAACAATGTGATCGAAATAGACTTTTTTCCACATTTCATGTTTATGAATATTTGTGTGAAAATACGCAGCTTATATAAGGCTGGGGTGAACTCGTGATAAACTCGGGATGTACTCGGTGACCGAATCTGACACCAAACGTGGTTAACAGAATCTCTTTGATGTATTCATTCTGGGTGGTGCGCTTGGCGACGAGCAGCTCGCGCGAAGGTCGCCGTAACTGTCAGCAGCTCAACATCTACTCCGTGAACCCTAACTGCGGAAATCCTTTGAAGTTTCTGGCCAGATCACCGGCCTGTAACTGGTAATGTTTTAATCTACAACCACAAATAGATAAATTAAGTACCATATGATATTAAGTTCTAGAATCGAATGTTTTCTTATATGACATAATGCTACAGCCGTGTGATGGCAAGCTATACGGTATCCCAGCGTGATAAAGTTTCAAATTCGACAAAAGGGTTCCAGTCGATGTGAAAATGAACTTGACCAAAGTGTTCCATTGTACTTGAATAACCCTCGTATACAGATGGATGAAAAGGGTCCGATTGAAAAAAATGAAAAGCGATTCTGTTCGACCCCAAGCAATCAGCCGCGTTGGCGATCTTGAGTCGGCCGTGTGAAGGCAAGCTACACGGTCTCCTGGCGCGGATATGGGAAGATCGATCATTTTAAAGTTTCAAATTCGATAAAAGGGTTTCAATCGATCTGAAAATAAACTTGACCTAAGTGTTCCATCATACTTGAATTACCCTGTATATAGATGGGTGTTAGGGGTTATATTAATAAATGAATGAAAGTCGACTTTGTTGGCCCCAAGCGATTGACTGCCGACCGTAATGATGGATTTTTGCCAATTTGTTGACTGGGTAACCCGAATTCAGCTTCCAAATTTACTATGTCGGACGCAACAGATCGCCGTCAAATTTGCTACAAATTGAGAAAAGATATCTACAATGACGTATATCCTACCTTCAGTTTCGTAGAAATTATATTTCAAGTGGTTTGGGTGCTTTGAAATTGGACGAAATTCTTAACTAGGCTGTGCATAGGAACAAATTGACGGAATTCAAAAATTCAAAAACGACGTGGTGGATACATCATCCCCGAGTATGTGGTCAAAGGGATTCCTCAGAATCCCACTTCGCCAGTTAATTAGAGCGATTCTTGTGAGACGTGGAAATACCTATAGTGGAATTCCCGATCGCAGCGTCACGCCGTCTGCGACGGGAAATGTCCGCCGCTTATCGGGAGATATACACATACCTACATACTTGTACGACAGGGTATGTTTTTCAGGTTCAATGTGTACGACGGTTTATACATTCGCATAATACCTTGTACGACGGGGTATGCTTTTTGGCCATTTTGACCTTGTACGACGGGTACAGGTTTTTTAGGTCCCGCCCAGTCAGCTTCTCAACATGTGCTGCAACATGAGCCCAGTCAGCTCCTCAACATGAGCCCACTCAGCTCCTCAACATGAGCTCACTCAGCTCCTCTACATGAGCCCACTCAGCTCCTCAACATGAGCCCACTCAGCTCCTCAACATGTGCTGCAACATGGGCCCAGTCAGCTCCTCAGTCGATGCCTCAACATGAATTCAATTGCTGCCAAACAATCTATTATATATCTCAATACATGACAACAATAGTTTAGAGTGGTATCTACCCACTGCACAGCGTCCTCAACACTTGTTCATGCCCTGTGGGTCGAGGGGAAGAAAAGGCCCACTGTATCCCCCTGAATGTTGTAAGAGGTGACTAATAGGGGACAACCTATTGGTCGTGGGTTGCGACTCGTATCGGTGGACAGCGGGATCCAGGTGGTTGAGTAGATCTGTCCTTGTGAGGGTCATGTCAAGCTTTGTTCTGTCGACTTTGAATACATGATGAATTGAAGACACAAACGACGTTGTAGGGGCGAAAGAGCAGAAATATACTTTATACTTCTAAAGACAGGATAACTTCTTTATTTATCAAAGTTACCGAAAAGTATGATATTTAATTATGGTTGGTGATGTTGCTCTGCCGTGAGCGTGTGTTCACTCCCTTATATATCCTGTTACTTTTGGAGGCTGCCTCCCATCAGGGAAGCAGCATCAGCAGAGCTTAACCACTTTTTCAAAAGACGGCTAGCAAAAAAATCTTTATTTTACAGTGAATCTTGATTACAGACATTAATTATTAATTCTTACTGTATTAACAGCTGTGTATCAGTAAAATAAGACTGGTGGCAGCTTAACATTGTATATTAAAAATAAAGTGAACTACAAAAGGAGATAATATACCAAATGACTATTCCAATCATCAGCTGTGACGATGCAATGATGATTAGCTGATGGTGTTACTTGGTACACAGTTAAGTGAAGACAGGATTGAGACTCAGCCTTTCCGCAAACCAAATCAAATAGTTGACAATAATGTAGATACAGACGAGAACAAGCACTATTTTGCTGAGGATGGTGTATGTGAGTGTTAGAAGTAGTGAAAGTCAAACATCAAGTTGTAGTATGGATGTGCTCTGAATGCCACAAAGACATACAGGCAGAACAGACTTCTATAGCATGTATTATTCATGGCCTGCATCATTGTCAGCAGTGACATTCATGTCAAGAGCAAAAAGATGAACTCGGGGTCATTCAAGGTTCATCGTTGTTGATTGTCCTTTTATTTGCAACCCGATAGGTGTCAAAGTGAGCTGCTGTATCAGGCGCGCCACTCGAGCGCTGGACTGCAATGCGATAGGGATCAAGACATTTTGATGACAGCTTCCGTCATGTGCATCCTCGTTCCCTCATTACTCCATGTTATGTCAGAAAACGTTGCGCTGGTTGGTGTTTAGCCATACAGGGAACCCATGCTGGTGATGTAGATGTATCCTAGTTATAAGGGTTACGAGTCAAAAGTGTAGAATATTGATGTGTATTGAATTCACAATCAGCTGTGTCTGTGCCAAAAGTTGTGATAAATATGAGGTTTGGTTATTGCTGGTGAAAGGATTGCTGTCTGAATGTGCAGATACATCATAGTGTTCTTGATATATATTTTCCCTTTTCAGTTAGTGTGAAATGTTTAGTTGCCTCTTCTATTTTGCATATCTTGTGAACAATAATAAAATGTAATCTCTTAGTTTACCTATGGTATGTAAGTAAATATCAATAGTCTTTAAATATGCTGATTCTGACCATGCTTGAGATGATATCACTGCCCCAGGATCAATGACATTCCCTGCTACGTTTACTGGGACATTTCATCACCATCCTAAATAACAATACAAAGTGGTATTTTAGTACATCCACTTGAATTAGAACACACCTCCATAATAAGGGGTGCTATATAAATCAACTGAACATAAGATGGATGCAAACACCAACTGTATAAAACAGCAGCAGTAACAATTTAATCATGGGTCTAACAAATGAGTTATTGTTGTTTGTGAAGAAAGTGGAGGATCACAGGAGGAAATGGGACAGAGAAGAGTATGAGAAGCTGGCCAAGGACCGCATCGAGGCCGAACAGAAAGCCCTCCTGGAACCCGGCAAGCGAGAGCCTGTTGTCAAGCGCGATCTACTCACTCCCAGAGATTACAAGGCAAGTCGCACCTGTGGAAGGATAGTTGGGAATATCATTCATTCAATTAATCCACTTAGATTTAAGCTTAATGATTCATTTCTTTAATTACTCTATAAACCTATCAATGTGGCAACTGGTTGTTTTCTAATACGGAAGCATACATTATACTTATATGAGTTATAAACTGTTGAACCAATATTTTGAGGATTTGATTTTTGTCACCAGGTTGACTTGGAATCGAAACTGAACAAGTCTATTGTCATCACCAAGACAACGCCATCATCCCAACAAGGAGGGTATGTGTTCATTCCGGATCCATGTCTGAGCCTAGCAGTCAGATCTATTTGACTGACCTACACTATATACAGCAACAAACAACAATTGTTTCATGGTCGTGCTCCATGTTTACACAGTGGTTGTCTGCGAGCTCTCTATGACAATCTCCTCCATTTTGTGCAATCTTGTACGTCTTCACTCTTCAACCCATGTTCCCTCACGTCTCTCCCCATGTTCCCTCACGTCTCCCTCCATGTTCCCTCACGTCCCTCCCCATGTTCCCTCACATCTCTCCCCATGTTCCCTCACGTCCCTCCCCATGTTCCCTCACGTCTCTCCCCATGTTCCCTCATGTCTCTCCCCATGTTCCCTCACATCTCTCCCCATGTTCCCTCATGTCTCCCCCCATGTTCCCTCATGTCTCCCCCATGTTCCCTCACGTCTCCCTCCATGTTCCCACACATCTCTCCCCATGTTCCCTCACGTCTCTCCCCATGTTCCCTCAGGTCTCCCCACTACTTGATTCCAGATTCTCCGTGGTCTTCCTCTCCCTCTCCTACCTTCCACCTTAAATGATGTACATTTCTTAACCCAGTTACTATCTTCGTTCCGTAGCCAATGTGCCAGCCATCTCTGTCTCATCTCTATCCTTTCAAAGCGCGCTGTCTGGTCAGCATCCATAGCCCATGTCTCGCTTCCATATACCATCACACTCCTTACACAGGTGACATACACCTGCCCTGTCAGCTTCACGACACGACAGGATCCCAGACAGCTCTTTAAACTTTCCCCATGCACAACGCACCCTTGTCACAGATGCAGTGCTTGCGCCTCCATTTCCATTCAGCATATCATCCAAATAGCAGCATTTGTCCACATTCTCCAGCTGCTCTCCATTTCCCAGATCCATGTTCATGTCTTGCTCCTTACCCACTTTCAGCCCCTTTGCTCCATTCATTCTTTCCACCTCAGCACTCTCGCCTTGAGTTCTCCTTTGCTCTCAGCCATCAGCAGTTCCCATTAAAGCCCCTCCCTGGTCATGTACTCCAACCTTTCCTTCAAACTCGTCCCTGTTCCCATGCTTTGTTCTCACCCCTATCAGTAGCTTCCTTAATGCCCACCTCACCACTTCATCAACCAGTAGCTTCCTTAATGCCCACCTCGCCACTTCATCAACCAGTAGCTTCCTTAATGCCTACCTCACCACTTCATCAACCAGTAGCTTCCTTAATGCCCACCTCGCTACTTCATCAGCCAGTAGCTTCCTTAATGCCCACCTCGCCACTTCATCAACCAGTAGCTTCCTTAATGCCCAGCTCACCACTTCATCAACCAGTAGCTTCCTTAATGCCTACCCCACCACTTCATCAATCAGAGCTTCCTTAATGCCCACCTCGCTACTTCATCAGCCAGTAGCTTCCTTAATGCCCACCTCGCCACTTCATCAACCAGTAGCTTCCTTAATGCCTACCTCACCACTTCATCAACCAGTAGCTTCCTTAATGCCCACCTCACCACTTCATCAACCAGTAGCTTCCTTAATGCCCAGCTCACCACTTCATCAACCAGTAGCTTCCTTAATGTCCAGCTCACCACTTCATCAACCAGTAGCTTCCTTAATGCCCATCTCACCACTTCATCAACCAGTAGCTTCCTTAATGCCTACCTCGCCATGTCTCACGGTACCCTATCAAATGCTTTCTCCAGATCCACAAATGCATAGAATAGCGCCTTCTTTTTGCATGAAAAATTCTACGCTATATCTTCTGATGTTGTATCTGTATATGGTCTGTTACTGTAGATACTACTGCAATGTGTGCGACTGTGTTGTCAAAGACTCCATCAATTTCCTTGACCACATCAATGGCAAAAAACGTGAGTGCGACCGTTAGTGGGATATATTGTTGGCTGTCAGTGTCTTTAGTTTAATGAAACATTTAATGCAACTGAAGAGGTAACATGTAAAATCAAACCATAGGAATTTGTATACATCATTATACGTACACTTATTGACATATACCAGTAATTTGGCACATGGAACTTGGCATCCTATGTCCCTGACTGCCGATGATTACCATATTTGTTGGCAGCTGTTTTGTTATGAGAATCAAATCAATTATTGCAATTCTACGACTTTGTTCTTCGTAGTTGCTATAACTAGCCAAGTCGGTCTTCAGTCACTGGAATGACCTCGTGTGTGCATTGCAGATCAACGGAACTTGGGCATGTCCATGCGGGTGGAACGCTCGAGTCTGGACCAAGTGAAGAAAAGGTTTGATATGAACAAACGCAAACAAGAAGAGAAGAAAAAAGAGTATGATTTTGAGGAACGTATGAGGGAATTAAAGGAGGAGGTATGTAGGAACTGGGCTCTTCATTATCGGATGGGTGCCTCATGCTTGGTCATAATTAGCGCCATTTGTATACCTATATATCTGGTAACCCTTGCCATCCATGCCTTGATTGGATCATTGAATTGCGGGTATGGATTTCAGGAGGAGAAACAGAAGGCTTACAAGAAGGAGAAGAGGAAAGACCGCAAGCGTAAAGCCCAGGATGTAGACGAGGAGGAAGGGATGGACCCCAGCATGGCCGCTATGATGGGCTTCTCAGGGTTCGGCACGTCCAAGAAATAAACGGGTTCCAACAAGCAGGGCATTGTTGACATGTTTGTAGCTTAGTGAAAAGGTGTAGATGGTGAATGTCTCATGGTGTTCTATGCAGTGAATGTGTGTGCTTGTGAGGTCTTGTGTGTTGGGGGCCTTTTTATCATTCTTTGTCCTTTATATTCCTGTAAATAAATATGATGGCTATGTATACAACTTGTTGTTGTGTTGGAAGAGTTGCAGTTTTATTCAGCCATCTTAGAAGTCTGGTTTGAACTTTTCTGTAATATAGAACCTTTTCAAAATAATTCAAGATATTAAGATCTGTATCTGGTATTTCACACAAATGCAAAAACAACACCAGATGAATTGACAATGTCATAATGGAACAATTTTTATTAAATAAAAAATGTAATTTACAAAGCTCTTAACATTAACAGTAAATCCATAACTATTTAAAACTTCACATCAAGAGCTGGTGAACTTGATTGACGGCTCGTGTGCTGAGCTCCGTTGAACGCTAGTCACATGAAGATTTGGTTGCTGTCGTATAGCAAATTGAAATCACTTTTGGATCCTTCCTGGTTGCTGAAGACAACCTGAAGCCGTACAAATACTCATGTGTCTACTCGTGATCGTTGCAATATACCTCATTAGACACCCCAACCCTACTGTTCTGATGATACGAGATACCAGAGAAGATTCTTCTGCTGAGGATCACCCCAAATACAACACTAGTCTAGTCCCCTGTGTGTGTCAAACTGACTCAAACATTTACAGACCTCTGTGAATTAGACTCGGCCGTTGTAGGCTGTGCTTTCTCTGGGAAGAGTTTTTCAAACAAACCATCACCGGAGTCCTCCGCCTCCTTCTGCTTGACCACACATCACACATCACGTTGCAATCAATGCTACCTGATAAACTTCTTAATATATTCAACAAAACCACATTTTCTATGTTTACATCTCTCCACATGATGGTTAACAAAATACTGATCGATCACTTAAACTTACAAATATCAGAGGATCATTTCTTGTTAGAGTTCAGTGATCATAGATTCCAGAGCCTGACTTGCTCCAGCATCTACATGGGCCATTGTTTGACCTAATTACTGACCTTGCCGACACTGGGACTGTTCTCTGTGGTGGGTGTATCATGTCTCCTCCTGACTGTCTCCCTGTCAGTCCGTGGTAGCCGAGCCACAGCCTCAGCCGTGTAGCCTGAATCCTGGGAGTGGTGAGATTCATCTTGTGACTGGGGAGGGTGAAGGGGTGGCTGTAGACTCGGTGCGGGGGCGTCAGGGGTGGGTTTGGTTTGAAGAGATACAGATGTCTCACTCAGCTGGTGAAAAAAAAGAACAGAACAAAATATTCAACACAAAGTTGATGCATGAATAGCTGGTTTTCATTGAATGCAGTAACATAACAAGCTGGTGAGTCAATATGCATTGTACATGTTTTTATGGGTCACTCAAGAGGGAATTAGTAATACTTAATGTTTGTATGCAATATTCAATTATGATAAGTGTGTGTGTGTATTGACAGTGGTGAACACCAGTGCAGTGAGGTGTTGTTTGTTATGGGCTTATGAATATCAGATACAAACTCAGCATGCACCAAGCCATGTTCACACTGACCTCACTGACCTCACTGACCCCAGAGAGAGAAGGAGAAAGGAGGCGCGGGGAGGAGAAAACCGAGTCGATGTCATTCAAATTCCAGTCTTCCTCTTCCTCACCGTGCCAGCCAGCATGCTGAAGTGACCTGCATCACCACACACATCTCAAACCATGCCATCCTAAATAATCCATACATCCACAACATGGAACGGTTTAATCAACTTTACCGGCTTCATAAAAATTTGGATTATCTAATATCATAAAAATTGATTGGTTGCTGAGGATATCAAAATATTTCCCTGATTATAATTTACCTGAATGCAATGTGTGTGTGTTTTAGGCTAGGTGAGACAATATTTACCTGAGAGCTCTGGTCAGTGTCAGACTTTTGTTGACAGTACAGTTTCTTTGAGGAGGGCTGGATTCAGATTGATCAGAATCTTCAGCGGTATCTCCTTCTTTTGACAATAGGTAGGAATTCATTATGGCATTTTCCCGCTTGGAGTTTCCTTTTCTTCTTTTTCTCTGATTCCAGTGACAATGACTATTTGTAGTATCAGAGTTTTGACCTTCAGGGACACATTTGACCTTAATCATTTTACTGCCAAGTATCTTGCTTCTCAGCAGAGAGCTTCCTTTGTGGTCCTCATGTGTGTTCATTGGTCTGAGCACACCCTCAGCCCGACCCTCTTTCAAGACCTCAGCGATCTGTTTGGAGGACAGACCCCTATTCTCCTGACCTCTGCTATAATTCTGATACCTTTTTGGCTTCTTTGGTGTTAACCTCACCTTCCAGCTGTTGAGTTCCAGGAGGTCTACAGGCATCTGTGGTGTGATAGTATCTAATGAAGGCTCTGAGACGCTCGCCTCCTCTTCTGTTGCCACGGTAGCATCTTCATCAGTTTTTATCTGAATTCTTGGTGTGTTTTGAGGATGGCTATCACGTTTAATGATCTGTATTTTACTGGCATCATTCAAACTATTTCGATTATGTTCTTCATCAGTTCTGCTGCCTTCATGTGAGGTTTGGACGTCACGAGAAAACACCAAGCTCGAATCATTGTATTCAGTGTCAAAATCATACGGGTCCTTGATGCCTTCCTCGCCCATTTTCCTCAATGATTCTTTTCGTAATGCTGAAATTTTAGAATCAACTTTTGGTTTCTGTCTGGATTTCTGTTTCTTTTTTTTACTTGAATTAGTGTTTGGTAGAATACTGCCGTTCTCTTTATGTGTGTCTACTTTTCTCCCCATTGCTTTTGTTTTGTTCCATGGATTCTTAGACTTTCTCTTCTCTGGTGGGGTTTGGGTTTTTACTAGCGCTGTTCCGTTGGTAAGCGAGTTTGGATCATTCACATCTTCTTGGCTGCATTGTGGGTAATCTATGTCTTCGAGAATCCGATTGCCATCGATAGCAGCCAGTAACCGGTCCCTCTCGCTATCACTGTCTCCATCATTACACCCTAGGCTTATCTTACTAACATTCCTTCCATTTGTACTCTTATTTCCATGGTTACAAGATGATACAACTTGATGAAGCTGCTCCAGTCTCTGTATCTTATCTTCATCACTTTCTGAATCCATCTCATCATCATCAAATCTGTAAACATTGTAAGCAGGACTTGAAGCTTCGGGTACAGGTCGAGGTTCGCAGACACCCTGTGCCTTGGCTGGACTGAACGAGTCGTAAACCATTCTACGTTTTCTTGACGAGTCCACGATCTGTTTGTTACCCGAGGAGAAGCTGACTCGTGTACTGGTGTTAACTTTATCTCTGAAAACATGACACGGGTTGCGATCAATTGCTTCACTTTCGAATCACCAATGTTATTCACAATCATGAAGTTATATCCTGTTCATCATTCAATTTATTTCCACCGATCAATAGAATCATATAATTAAACACCAGTCACTGACCCTTGAGTCTTGAGTATGCCACCATTTTGTATGGATATCTGGTCGTGTTCCACTATTGGCACATCACTACAGGGCCAGTGAGCTCCCTCGGAGTAATTCTTGGCTCCCACACCCCTCTTCACTGACAGCTCTTGTGATGAAATCCCCTCCGACAAATGGGGTGAGGCAGCTTGGAACTTGTGTCTGGGAGACTTGAGAGGGAATGTTGATGGGGACTTCTTTGATGTATGGAGCTATTTTTACAAACAATCCTTTTAAATGAGCTTGTGATATATGTTTTATTTGTCACAAATACCTCACATTGAGAATCCCCAGTCATGGAAAATAATACAAATCGACAAAAGCAACTTTGGACAGCACTAGAATCTAGTCTGAAACCCAAGTTCACTTAACTTCTGATATGACATCACAATGAGCTGATGAATTATAATTATGGACTAAATCTACTATCACCCAGAATTTTGGAGCTGTGGTGTGGAGATACACACGATACGTCGTAGGGTTTAGAAAAACTTGAACTTTATTAAACTTTTGAATTTAGATGGAAGGTTGCCTAAAGGTCAGAGAGAGATGTGTTGAGCTCGGAGGCCAGGATAGAAATGAATTTAAAATGTAAAAGTGCTTCTCTCAAAGACTAAGGCATGCTATTCCAATTCTCATGGGACCTGCAGTAGCCAGTTTAGTGCGGGTTGGGGCTTTCGGGCATGTCCTAGGCAGAATGGCCATGTGGCTCTGGAATACGTGATATGTATGAGGAGGGGGGGGGGGGGGGGGTATCAGGTGACACTTAGGTAACTTGCGGAAGCTGGGGTTTGTATAAATATCAGCTGTAGGGGGTTACTCCATCAACTGATGACTGAGAGTGTACGTTATAATGATGGGTGGGTTTATTGTCAATTTGGCACTCAACAAACCACACCAAATTTTACATTTTCCTTGATACACACCTTGGCTTTTGTTTTAGAGATTTGTGTCCATTGTTTCTCAGTCAAAGCATCACTCGCTGGTAGGGATGCCAGGTCTTTTTCAAAAGACCATCTTGGATCATCCATGGGTGGGCGACAGCTTGGCTTCCCTGAAACTCTGTGCAAATATTCCTCATTGAATATGTGAGGGAATATGCACGGATTCATTATGATTTATACAAAAAGTGAATTAAGATTGTGATTAGATTTATAATTGCAATCATATAAATTAGCAAACTAAATATGTATATCCTTTATAATATATAAAAAGCAGGTGGTTGAAACAGACTTTGAAACAGACTTTGGTTTAATGGGCTGGTAGTTCTTCCTCTCCTCAGCACCAAGTCTACTCCAGTCCTCTGCAGCTCGACGCTTGATCTGTGTTGCGGTCAAAAAGGGCAGTTTAGCTGACAAGGTGGTTTTGTTCAGAGCAAAAAAGCTTTGAAGCCATATCCACATTTAACTCCGGGGGTTTTAGGAGTCTTCGACCAGTTCACCAGTGGCTTCTTCGCGCTCTGTGGCGTAAGAGGAAGGTCGTAGATATGTTCCGCGATGTGGGCAGTGCAGCTGTCCATGTCGAGCTAACAGCTGGTACAACAAGGACAATTCTTATATTTGTTTCCATGGTGAGGATATATGTCATTCAATAAGATGATTGTTAATGTTAGGATCTTGACCGTCTTCATCAGTATTTAATGACGATGAGGCAATGTCGGGGTGAGGTGAATGACAAAATGTGTGCGTAAATTAGTGAACTGAGAGTAGAGGATTTTACAAATTTGGAAAAACGAGGTCGACCCTCCGTTACTCTCGACTATAGTCAATAGAATACATTACCTTGTGTTCCTTAAAAAGTAATGAGGCCAATTAAATTGAACTTAGAGATATATATTCTTAAATATTATTACCTTAGTTATGTAACAATGAATGAATGATATAGTTCCCAGAATGTATCCAAATGTCAAAATGCTACACTTAAAACCGCGCGCAAAAACACGCGCCTGTTTTCAATGCATGGTACAGAATACCAGTAAGGACATTTGCGATTTGACTGTGATGTGGATATTATGGTGGGTGCGTTGTATAAAAATCGACAGGATTTGAAGCGCACTCTCTTAATAGTTTCAACAGTAGTTTTCTTAGATTGCATTCACCAGAGTTGCAGGTGTCATTTAACTCATCATTTAATTCATGGCAGATAACGAATAAGTTCTTTGGAGCTATTTAGTTACTGCGAATACACTTGCGTCTTGCTTTCTAGTGATCAGCCTAAGTCAAAACATACATTCTTACGATTGAAGAACTTCAATACACGCAAAATTTTATCAGATCTTGGTCAGATCCACGCCACAAAAATTACAATATAAAAACAGATCTTACATTTTCTCCGTTCAGTTGTCGGATCGCCTCATTACTCCAGAGGTGAACTAATACTCCGTAGTTTTCCGTCTCACGTAGTGGTTTATACTGTCACCAGGAAACCGTTATATTGCAGGAGATTACTAAATAGAATTCCAATGTTCGCAAGAAAGATCTCTTGGTGCAATTAATAAGCAAGCGCACATCACATTGGCAGATAAGAGTAAACTTCGGTTCACACTCCTTTTGATGAAGAAATGTCCCGAGAATCGACTTAATGTTATAGCGGTGAGCTCACGAGTCAGTGGTGGGTGGTAGGGAAAGCTGGGCTTGTACAGAACAATAGCGGCAACGCAGGGTCGTAAATGCTAATTTCACTGCTCCAGCTGCTTCTATACAACAGTTTCAAATCGTTATTTAATGGGAGGGCGATTTTACATACATTCGAGGGGTCGAAATGCTTTGACTATCCCGACCCCTCGAGACCTTGTAAAAAATAATTGTCCTCCCTGCAAATGTCGGCAGATTTTTATGACGCTAGCATTCCTTCCTCAACTCCCCACTCCAGACTTGGTTCCCGAGTAATATATCGTTTAATTGCAGTTTTATGTCCTTTTAATGCTGTTGATCAATCTATGTTCCGGCGCAGAAGCAAAACATTGCTTCAGTGTCCTTTAAACACAAAGAGCCCTCAAAGTCAGGGTTCAAAATCAGGGAAATATTGTTCTATAGGCGGTCTCATCTATACAAGTTAATGTAAATCATATTTCCTCCTTTTGTGACAGATATTTCGATCATTTTCATAATTTGATGTTAAGAAGTTACGCGTTTGTGACCATGCGTCGTAAGATCGAGTAATCAAGTGAGACAATGCAAGGGATTGGCATTCCCAGTAGCGCGTTAAGCTGTTAAGTGTTGCATAGCCAGCATTAATTACTTCGGAAACCTCTTGTAACTACACGCGTATTTAGGATTATATCACCAACAGACATTCCGAGTGCGTTTGGACCCCCTGAGAAATGCACTAATTATGGGGAGATGGATGAAGAATCCAGTTATCTAGACACCCACCCTTGCATTATATGTTGCGCAAGACATCGAAGGAAATGCCCGCGATGTGGTTATATCCTGATAAGGTTACGAAGGCGGCTTGAGCGTGTTGTATCGCAGCTGCTCACTTCCAGCTTCACCTACAGCGAGAGTCGCTGCTGGCCGCGTTTGTGGTGTAACATAGCGGTGGGGGCACTTTATATATATTTATAATATATCCTGTAAATTACTGGCAATTATGTTTTGTATCGTGAAATAAATGGGGCCTGTTATAATAACTGAGATATAAGAACTGAGATAGGCGGCGTGCAACCGACTCATCCCGTCCCATAATAAATTTGTATCGCTTTTTTTAACGTTAATCGGCTGCGTGGAAAGAGTAACCCCCATCACAAAACAGGATGGTTTCAACGGAGACAATATTGATCAAACCGCGCACGCGCCACGTTGCTTTGCATCTACTGTCAGTCCTGGTCGAACTGTAATACGCCCTACGGATGGATAAATCATGTTATTGGGATACATAGCGAGCCAGCTGGTGGCCATAGTGGTGAGGGAAAGTCATGGTTATCACTCTCTTTGAGTATCCTGAAGTCTGTCCAGGAGTTCAACGCCGCACAAAACCCAGACCGACCCACTTGCGCTGCATCTGTGATGCTATAGGATGTATACAGAGATCGGACCCATATTACAATTTGTTTCGAGAACATTAGAAGGTTGCGTACAATCCCAATCGTCTCACCCAAATTCGTATCAAGCGACTCCAAGGGAAGGATTTGAGTGCCGCTTTGCTTACGCCTAATCCAAGGTGAGCATCGCAGTCGAAGACCACAATGCCTGGCTTATTGAAGGATAATCCCCAGGGAGTGGACATTCCGCTGTTACGATACCGGCCAGTGATTGAAAGTAATGTGACTAACACACATCGGTCGACAGTTGACGGCGAACGCGATAATATCCCGCGGACATATGACTGGTTAGTGGCGAGATTTCGAAGACTTCGGCGAGACCTTGAAGACACCGAGGCAGAAATTACAAGGATTCGCATAAATATGGACGCTCAAGCGAGACGGAGGCAGCAGTTTCGACACAACATATCTTTAGCCGATACCGTTTAATGGTGCGAAGTTACAATTTCAAAGATGTCCTACTCTAGTCGAGCAGTTGATTTATAGACTTATAAACCGCGATGAATGTGTTCATTGAACGTTACAGCGCTCAATTTGCTTGCTGCATATCGTCCCCGACTGTTTTGTCAATCGTGCGAATGGTTTAAGTTCGAGGAGTCATGTCTGTCTATTCACAGATAACACGTGGGAAATTGTCGTGTGCAATAATTATCTGCAAATCATTCATGTATTACATCCCAGTGAAGATAATAAAATATTACTCATTGAAGTGCTACGGAAATTGTTAAACGAGTCGGCTTCGTTAGAGAGATTCGCTGGGTTCTAACGACCGACCATTGCGTCCCCTGGCTCGCTAGGGATATGCATGCGCAAATCACCTTCTGTTGGTCTTAAGTTTTGTTCATCATATTTCCTCGCGTATACCATTGCGACCAACCTATTAAAGCCAGAAGATTAATATCCACTTTTGTTTCACAGATTAACTGAAGGGAAATATCGACCTAAATCCACTTTGGTCTCTAACACGATTAGGGCAATTTTCGGTGGTATTTTATTCAATGCCATATCTTGCCAAACTTCTCGTGACATGGTACATTTCTCATAGCGCTATTTGAACGAATCTGCATTGCTGGCCACCTCTGGCCAATAATGGAGCGGCTGCTGCTGCAAACTCTCCCCGTACATCTGCATTTTGAAGATCATGCAGTCCAGGTAACGGTCCACTTCCGATTCCAGACTTGCGCGACTGGCGTCGGAGTATATGTGATCAGTTTGAAAACAAAGACTCTTCAACTGGAACGAAAGAGAACAGTCTTGGACTAATCTATATATATATATATATATATATATATATATATATATATATATATATATATATATATATATATATATATATATATATAGAGATATATATATAGATATATATATATATATATATATCTATAGATATATATAGAGAGATATCTATATATGTATGTATATCTCTATATATATATCTATATATATATATATATATATATATATATATCCATTCATATATATATATATATCTATATATATCTATATCTATATATATATATATATATATATATCTATATATATATATATATATATATATATATATATATATATATATTACTAGTCAGTGGAGAGGGGCGTTTTATGACTCGAGTACCTGTGACCGCGATGATCATAATGTCAACCATAAGTTGATAGCAGGATCATAACGGTATTAATCTCCTTCCAAAATAACACAATAATATGTCGAAATAAAACAAACTACTGTTGTCTCTCCGTTATCTACTGCAAACATAGCCGCCGATGGTAGGTTTTAGTCAAAAGACACCATCCCCTGTCAAAATTGCGCTTCCAGTCTACATGATAAACCTCAGGCTGTTCAATAAAGTTATTTCATATAAATCACAGTACCTTGTTATGTGCAGATTTCATATCTTTTTTTAAAGATTGAGCTTTTTCAACCATATCCCTATTTTCTTTCCTCATCTTTTCTACCCTCATAGTCTGGATTTCGAGATCCTTTCTTGTCTGATCATATATTTTGACATGTAATCGTAGAAGTTTCTCTTTATAATTGTTCATTATTTGTGATATCTTTTCGTTGTTTCCTCGAGACATTCTAGCGACTCAGACTATTTGAAATTAAAATCATCAGTGTATTTAGGGAACGTCGGTCGCCTATGTTCCTTCTATTGTTCGGTGTTTCTGTGGAAACAGATTGTTACGCTGTTATTGGTAGGCAAAAGTTTCATGAAAATAACTGTCCCGAGTTTAAGTCTTGGATTTGAGTTTATCAGTAGAGTGATGAACTTCGTTTATATATAGACGCACTTTCGTTCACTTTTCTGTACCCCCGGTCGGACGGAAGCATACATATATACCAGGACGTCGTGCTTATTTTTCTGTCGCAATTGTACAGTCGACGGAATATTTTCATCATTCTGATGAGGAATTAATTGACAGATATTTCTCCAATTTAAGAAATGCGATTGTGCAACAGAAAACAGGCCCCGATACGCCTTAGCCATATCAATATGATACTTATTCAAGCCGTAGACCCACTCTACCCCCCCTCACTCTATTAGTCAGAGATTAATGGAGGAAGAAACCGCGTAAACCCGTCATGAGATAGAGGGCAATGGACGAAGAAACCGTGTAAACCCTACATGACACAGAGGGTAATGAACGAAGAATCCGTGTTAACCCGCCATGAGACAGAGGGTAATGGATGAAGAAATCGTGTTAACCCGCCATGAGAAAGAGGGCAATGAATGAAGAAATCGTGCTAACCCGCCATGAGACAGAGGATAATTAATGATGAAATCGTGCTAACCTGCTATGAGAAAGAGGGTAATTAATGAAGAAATCGTGCTAACCCACCATGAGACAGAGGGTAATTAATGAAGAAATCGTGCTAACCCGCCATGAGACATAGGGTAATTAATGAAGAAATCGTGCTAACCCACCATGAGACATAGGGTAATGAATGAAGAAATCGTGCTAACCCACCATGAGACATAGGGTAATTAATGAAGAAATCGTGCTAACCCGCTATGAGACAGAGGGTAATGAATGAAGAAATCGTGCTAACCCACCATGAGACATAGGGTAATTAATGAAGAAATCGTGCTAACCCGCCATGAGACAGAGGGTAATTAATGAAGAAATCGTGCTAACCCGCCATGAGACAGATGGAAATTAATGAAGAAATCGTGCTAACCCGCCATGAGACAGAGGGTAATTAATGATGAAATCGTGCTAACCTGCTATGAGACAGATGGAAATTAATGAAGAAATCGTGCTAACCCACCATGAGACAGAGGGTAATGAATGAAGAAATCGTGCTAACCCACCATGAGACAGAGGATAATGAATGAAGAAATCGTGCTAACCCGCCATGAGACATAGGGTAATGAATGAAGAAATCATGCTAACCCGCCATGAGACAGAGGGTATGATGATTGAAGAAATCGTGCTAACCCACCATGAGACATAGGGTAATTAATGATGAAATCGTGCTAACCCACATGAGACCATGAGACAGAGGGTAATGAATGAAGAAATCGTGCTAACCCACCATGAGACAGAGGGTAATTAATGAAGAAATCGTGCTAACCCGCCATGAGACAGAGGGAAATTAATGAAGAAAATCGTGCTTACCCGCCATGAGACAGAGGGTAATGAATGAAGAAATCGTGCTAACCCGCCATGAGACAGAGGGTAATGAATGAAGAAAGACACCCCCACCATGAGACACAGGGATAATGAATGAAGAAATCGTGCTAACCCGCCATGAGACAGAGGGTAATGAATGAAGAAATCGTGCTAACCCGCCATGAGACAGAGGGTAATGAATGAAGAAATCGTGCTAACCCGCCATGAGACAGAGGGTAATGAATGAAATCGTGGTAACCCGCCATGAGACATCGTGAATGAAAGAAACTAACCCGCCATGAGACAGAGGGTAATGAATGAAGAAATCGTGCTAACCCGCCATGAGACAGAGGGAAAGAATGAAGAAATCGTGCTAACCCGCCATGAGACAGAGGGTAATTAATGAAGAAATCGTGCTAACCCGGAGACAGGGTAATGAATGAAGAAATCGTGCTAACCCGCCATGAGACAGAGGGTAATGAATGAAGAAATCGTGCTAACCCGCCATGAGACATAGGGTAATTAATGAAGAAATCGTGCTAACCCGCCATGAGACAGATGGAAATTAATGAAGAAATCGTGCTAACCCGCCATGAGACAGAGGGTAATGAATGAAGGAATCGTGCTAACCCGCCATGAGACATGAAGAAAGTGGCCATGAGACAGAGGGTAATGAATGAAGAAATCGTGCTAACCCGCCATGAGACAGAGGGTAATGAATGAAGAAATCGTGCTAACCCGCCATGAGACAGAGGGTAATGAATGAAGAAATCGTGCTAACCCGCCATGAGACAGAGGGTAATGAATGAAGAAATCGTGCTAACCCGCCATGAGACAGAGGGTAATGAATGAAGAAATCGTGCTAACCCGCCATGAGACAGAGGGTAATGAATGAAGAAATCGTGCTAACCCACCATGAGACAGAGGGTAATGAATGAAGAAATCGTGCTAACCCGCCATGAGACAGAGGGTAATGAATGAAGAAATCGTGCTAACCCGCCATGAGACATAGGGTAATTAATGAAGAAATCGTGCTAACCCGCCATGAGACAGAGGGTAATTAATGACATAGAAATCGTGCTAACCCGCCATGAGACAGAGGGTAATTAATGAAGAAATCGTGCTAACCCGCCATGAGACAGAGGGTAATGAATGAAGAAATCGTTAATGAAGAAATCTAACCTGCCATGAGACAGAGGTAATTAATGAAGAAATCGTGCTAACCCGCCATGAGACAGAGGGTAATGAATGAAGAAAGAAATCGTGCTAACCCACCATGAGACAGAGGGTAATGAATGAAGAAATCGTGCTAACCCGCCATGAGACAGAGGGTAATGAATGAAGAAAATCGTGCTAACCCGCCATGAGACAGACAGAGGGTAATGAAATGAAGAAATCGTGCTAACCCGCCATGAGACAGAGGGTAATGAATGAAGAAATCGTGCTAACCCGCCATGAGACATGAGACATGAGGATAATAATGAATGAAGAAATCGTGCTAACCCGCCATGAGACAGAGGGTAATGAATGAAGAAATCGAAGAAATCGTGCTAACCCGCCATGAGACATAGGGGAAATGAATGAAGAAATCGTGCTAACCCGCCATGAGACATAGGGTAATGAATTGAAGAAATCGTGCTAACCCACCATGAGACAGAGGTCAATGAATGAAGAAATCGTGCTATTCCGCCATGAGATGAGGATATTACTGCTCTATGGGCCGCCATGGGACAGATTAATGAAGAAATCGTGCATAACCCCGCCATGAGAATGAAGAAATCAATAATGAATGAAAATCGTGCTAAAAACCCGCCATGAGACATAGGATAATTAATGCAAGAAATCGTACTAACCCGCCATGAGACTGAGGGTATGAATGAAAGAAATCATGCTAACCGCCATGAGACAGAGGTAATGATTAATGAAGAAATCGTACTAACCCGCCATGAGACTGTTTGTAAATTAATGATGTCAGATGCTAACGGCCCAGGCCATGAATCGTAGCATGGGGATTAATGAAGAAATCGTAGAAATAAATCGTACTAACCCGCCATGAGACTGAGGGTAATGAATGATGAAATCATGCTAACCCGCCATGAGACATAGGGTAATTAATGAAGAAATCGTACTAACCCGCCATGAGACTGAGGGTAATTAATGATGAAATCGTGCTAACCCGCCATGAGACAGAGGGTAATGAATGAAGAAATCGTGCTAACCCGCCATGAGACAGAGGGTAATGAATGAAGAAATCGTGCTAACCCGCCATGAGACAGAGGGTAATGAAATGAAGAAATCGTGTTAACCCGCCATGAGACAGATGGAAATTAACAATGCCATGAAAAATCGTGCTAACCCGCCATGAGACATAGGGTAATGAATGAAGGAATCGTGCTAACCTGCCATGAGACAGAGGGTAATGAATGAAGAAATCGTGCTAACCCGCCATGAGACAGAGGGTAATGAATGATGAAATCGTGCTAACCCACCATGAGACATAGGATAATAATGAAGAAATCGTGCTAACCCGCCATGAGACAGATGGAAATTAATGAAGAAATCGTGCCCGCCATGAGACATAGGGTAATGAATGAAGAAATCGTGCTAACCCGCCATGAGACATAGGGAATTAACCCGCCATGAGACTGAGGGTAATGAAATGAAATCAAATGCTAACCCTCATGAGACAGAGGGTAATGAATGAAGAAATATTTGCTAACCGCCATGAGATAGCATGTAATAAAATCATGAAATCATGCTAACCCGCAGAAATGAGACAGAGGGAATTTTAGAAAATCGTATCTTAGACACTCTCAGACTGAGGGTAATGAATGAGAAATCACACTAACCCCGCCATGATCAGACACTCTGAGAATCTTACACTCTCTCATGCATCTTAGACACTTTCAAACATGAAGAAAGCATGCTTCTCAGATATCTTAGACACTCTCAGACATCTTGGACATAGGTAAATAATCTCTAGACTTAGACTCTCAGACATCTTGGACACTCTCAGACATCTTAGACTCTTTCATGCATCTTAGACACTTTCAAACATCTTAGACTTTATCAGGCATCTTAGACACTCTAAGACATCTTAGATACTTTAGACATCTTGGACTCTCTCATGCATCTTAGACATTCCCGTGCATCTTAGACACTCTAAGTCATCTTAGACAGTCTAAGACATCTTAGACACTCTAAAACATCCTAGACATTCCCGGGCATCTCAGACACTCTAAGATATCTTGGACACTCTAAGACATCTTAGACACTCTCGGGCATCTTAGACACTCTAAGACATCTTAGACACACGCATGCATCTTAGACACACTCAGGCATCGTAGACACTCTCAGACGTCTTAGACACTCTCAGACATCTTAGACTCTCTCAGGCATCTTAGACACTCTCAGGCATCTTAGACTCTCTCAGGCATCTTAGACTCTCTTATGCATCTAAGATAATCTCAGGCATCTTAGTCACTCTCAGGCATCTTAGTCACTCTCAGGCATATTAGTCACTCTCAGGCATCCCGCTGCTGAGGGCTTGTACAGCAAATCAAATCATAAGGCAGTTGCTTTATACAGTGACGTCACAAAAACTGCCCGAGAAGCTTTCATGTCAATTTCAATGAAAGTTTCCCGCTTTTTTGCTTGTAGTGTTGGTTAATTTATATTGCCGATTTTTTGTACATAGGTTTTAACTATTTTAAAAAATAATGAGTTTTTTTCTGATTTCCAAGTTACTGTTTTCAATGCCGGATCAAACCAGCTTCATTCAACCACCAATTGGCTGAACACTGCAATGCGATCCCAGCAATCATTTAATTCTTACTATAACTAGTGAATATGCTTTTGGGAACCATTGATGACATGTGATCGCCGTACCCTTCAGCGAACATGACATGAGTGCTTTGGGTAAAAATGTCTTACAATTATAAATGCTGAATCCGTGTTTCAAGAGTTTTACCTGTAAGGAACCCATGGTCTTTGTAATTCAAAAACTGATGCTCTTGTAAAGAAAAATAGAAGGGTGTTGCTTGTGGGTGAAAGCGAACCCCAATTCTATCGGCCCTGACTGGACGTGACTTCTACGTGACCTCGGGAATAAATACGTTCCTACGTAAGACATGGTCTACATCATGCGGTATGCACCTTTAAATGTGAATAAAGGGGCCAGGAAATGCCAAGGTTCGAGTTCAATGCGTGCAGAGTTATAGTTTGAACTATCTTCGCCTGTGCCATTAAATTCACTCGTAATATAGCCGGTGTTAAATATACGATATAAGCGGATGATTCAATATCAAATGTGGCTTCAAAAATTGTTTTTGTTTACATCTCTGCACTCCTAGTAGATGTCAATAGAGACAAAAGGCCGACCGACCGTTGCCATGGGTACAACCAACAATGATCTCCGCAGTGACTGATAATCACAAGCTGATCGATCTGATAAGCTCCCGTCAGATCTGATGTGAGATGAGGGCTTATACCAATCACGATGTACTCTTATACACAGGGATTTGTATTGGCCGGCTGGCCGCTATCTTGTATGTATACATAAACCCAAGGGAGACAAGGATTTTGCTCTGGTTGGAGCTCTTAATTAGATAGTCCTATCATAGCTCGCGATTTCTTTGCCCCGGACGAAGGGCTGATGATCGATCAACTTCTGGGTACAACAAACTAGCGAATCGGTTAACAGCGTTTGAGCTCGAATAAAGTACCCTTTTGGGTGGCAAATGTCGGGGCGGATGGTTTTGTTAGGCAGAATGACATGTTCTCGATGGACATGTGGCGTGACAGGCTCGTTAACGGGATGGTTGAGGCGAGATTGTGGTGAGCAGGTGGCGAAATCGTTGAAAGTTGCGGCCAGCCGGCCAATGCATATCCCTGTGCTCCAATATGCCTGCCGCCATTGGTTGGTAGAAATATTTATGATCGATTATGTCATCAACTCATAATCACTCTATAGCTCTACAGCGCACCCTTCGATGCCTCCTGGTGAGGTCAGTGGACCTATCGCCGTCACGCCTTACTGAGACATGCAGCCTCGTACCAGAGGATATAGTTGATGTTCATTTCATCTAGCCCATCATAGCGTATTGTTTGTCATTATCATAAAGGTTCCATCGGAAGCCCATTGTACCTTACGACCATATAAAACAGGAGACATCTAGGATAGTGACAAAGCGTAATAGGTACGCCCTTATCGCATCTGTCACATATGGATCGGCGACTCAGGGTTATGTGTGGTATCATGAGAACAAACAATCATAAATACATACCAACGTACATACATACATACATACATACATACATACATACATACATACATACATACATACATACATACGTACATACGTACGTTACATACGTACGTACTACATACATACATGATACATACATACATACATACATACATACATACAGACACATACATACATACATACATACATACATACATACATACATAATACAAGTAAAAAACATACAATGACATACATACATACACTACATACCTACAGACATCCACATACATACATACATACATACATACATACATACATACATAATACACATACATACATACATACATACATACATACATACATACATACATACATACATACATACATACATACATACATACATACATACATATACCATACATACATACATACATACATACATACATATACATACATACATAGACATACATACATACAGACATACAGACAGGGTTACATATGCATACATACATACAGACAGACAGACGCGATTTCTTTGCCTTAACGGTACACACATACATACATACATACATACATACATACATACATACATACATACATACATTATTGACATACATACATACATACATACATACATACATACATACATACTACATACCCGGACATACATACATACATACAACTACTGGGTACATACAAACTACGAATACATACACACAGCACACATACATGACATAACAGTACCATTTTGGGTGACAAATACATACATACATACATACATACATACACGATACATACATGACAGGCTCATACATACATACATTGTGGTACATACGAAATCATACAACATGAAACATACGGCCACATACGCACACATACTATACATACATGGTAGACATACATGACATACACATACATCACTCTATAGACTCACACATACCCTACGATGACTACAGAGGCATGGACCATACGTCACATACTACAGACATACATTGATATAGTGACATTACATCTAGCCCATCATAGCGTATTACATATCATAAAGGTTCATACATACCTTCCTACATACATACATAAGACAACAGGATAGTGACATACATACAGGGTACATACATACAGATGGCACCGACATACATACATCATACATACATACATACATACATACATACATACATACATACATACATACATACATACATACATACTACATACATACATACATACATACATACATACATACATACATACACAGACAGACAACCACATACATACTACATACATACATACATACATACATACATACATACATACATACATACATACATACATACATTGACATACATACATACATACATACGCATACATACATACATACATACATACATACATACATACATACATACATGACATACATACATACATACATACATACATACATACATACATACATAGACATACATACATACATACATAGTACATACATACATACATACATACATACATATACATACATACATACATACATACATACATACATACATACCAACATTACCACATACATACAGACACACACACACAAACATACATACATACACACACATACATACATACATACATACATACATACATCATACACACATACATACACATTTTAGCTCCAACATACAGACATACATACCCCATTTTTGACATACATTTACATCCTACAACATCATACATACATACATATCATACATACAGTACATCGTTGACACTTGAAAGGACAACATACATACATACATACATACATGCCAAATACATACATACATACATACATACATACATACGGGCATTTAACCCACAATATTCACCGGAGGGGCGTAGCTAATGTTGAGTGTTATATCAGACCCCTTCCTTATCAAAAGGCATGTTTATCTGCCAAGCTCTTATCAGTAATGACAACTTCCATGCCGTCTCTCTGACAACGACATGCAGGTTAAAAAAGGGAGGTAATTTGCAAGATTGTCCCCCCTTTTTGACACCACAATTATTTATAGCCATATCCATATAAGAAAAAAGGGAGGTAATTTGCAAGATTGTCGCCTTTGACACCACAACTGCCCTCGGTGCCGAAATTTGAATTTTATATTCTCCTCCAAAACGGCCACACCTTTATTCACGGGCACATAAAACATCTCAGCCAAGTTGTCACCAGGATCTCCTGTTGTCCATAAACAGTTTGGAGGGTCTTCGCCAAAACTGCCTGCCAGGCCAAAACTTGAGTGTTGTTCGAGGGATCAGAGTGGGGTCACGGCAGGGATTAGGGTGGGGTCATGGTGGAAATGAAGGCGAACCCTTATAGAGTAACTGTGCCTTCATCCAGAACAATCATCAACCATATTTAGATACTTTTCAGCCTTATACAGCGCCGGGCAATCTACTCGTTTATAACAAGACATTTCACCAATCACGGTACGGCTACCGTCAATACCCAAGTTGTGAAGATCAAATGTTACTGTCATGAGGGTTGTGAAGATCAAATGTTACTGTCATGAGGGTTGTGAAGATCAAATGTTACTGTCATGAGGGTTGTGAAGATCAAATGTTACTATCATGAGTGGTTGTGAAGATCAAATGTTACCGCCATGAGTGGTTGTGAAGATCAGATGTTACTGTCATGAGTGGTTGTGAAGATCAAATGTTACTGTCATGAGTGGTTGTGAAGATCAAATGTTACTGTCATGAGTGGTTGTGAAGAGCAAATGTTACTGTCATGAGGGTTGTGAAGATCAAATGTTACTGTCATGAGTGGTTGTGAAGAGCAAATGTTAATGTCATTAGTGGTTGTGAAGATCAAATATTACTGTCATGAGGGTTGTGAAGATCAGATGTAGTATTTTTCGATTTGCTGAGACGATAATAACCATTGCAAAGTCATCATTCGTTTTTACTGACAGGATTGGTTTTGTTATGCGTTATGTTAATGTAATAATCTTATGTTATTTTGTTATTATCTCTTACTTAATCAAATACCCTTTTGCACATACACTTTTAATATATCATCACCACCATCTTCATAATTCCATCTTCGTATATAACCAGCTCGTTGTGTCCGTATAAGGAGCCACACCGTTCGCACCAGGCTGCGAGAGCCGCGATGCAGGCCGGGATACTGGTCAGTCTGCTATATGGTTGCCATGCCCTCAGCACAGGAGCTCTCGATTTACCGCAGGTTTGCGATGGACTCGAACCTGGTCATCCTGTGTCACCCCAGACCACACCACCGCCTTATGAGGTTATACCTGAGTCTCTAACCTATGAAGCCAACCAGGTCTTACAAGGTGACCATCCACTAACTATCTTGTATGGTATTTAACAGTTTCGTTTGGCTAGTGGGTGGTAGGCTGGGTTTGTAATCTATTCACTGACCCTTTAAAGCCATCATCTGTGGCTGCGCAACTTGATTAGCTGTTGTAGTAGACTAGCCGTGAGAATCACTCAGCTGATTAGTTGTCGTAGTAGACTAGCCATGAGAATCACTTAGCTGATTAGCTGTCGTAGTAGACTAGCCGTGATAATCACTTAGCTGATTAGCTGTTGTAGTAGACTAGCCGTGAGAATCACTCAGCTGATCAGCTGTCGTAGTAGACTAGCCGTGAGAATCACTCAGCTGCAAGTTGAGTTCTACAGCTGCATATGTCCCTTTTCGCAATTCTCTTAGTGGAACTTCGAGGAACGGGAGCAGGGGTTATCTTCAAAGGCTTCCTCATTCAGGCTCGATATGACGACCCCTCGCCTGGCCTTGACAACACTAAGATTGGTGACTTCCTTCCGGTCCCTGGGACAAGGACAACATGTGCCAACAACGGAGTGAGTGTCACGTGACTCGCGCTATTAATGTAATACTGAAATGACCCGTACTTACATGTTTGCGTGGTAGGACAATCACTACGCGCGTCTGACTATAAATATTTTCCCCATTTCCTCTCTTTTCCACCCAATGGATTATCTATATCTTTTTCGTATCTCCAATGGAGCTAACTGATGGAGGTCCACACAGTCCTTGGAGCTCGTCATCATCAGATGTCTAGCCTTTGGTGCGTATGTTTCAGGGGGGTTCATTGACCCATTCCGATAATTCTGACAAATCCTCCATCACTGTCAACTGGCAGGCTCCAAGTCAGGCTGTTGGTGCCATACGATTCAGGTTCTTCATTGTTTTCTTTGTATAAGTATGGTTAGCAATATCTAAACTCTGTATCTAAATGCATCAAAATAACGCACATAGAATGTTATATATTTAGTTTCTACGAGAAATATACCCTGGTCAGACGGATGTGAAATCATAAGATTTCATCATGACACCCTCAGGCATCACACCCTAATTTAATGATATATATCTTTTCAACTGTGCATAAATTATATAGTTTTTCTATTTTGTTGCAGGGCTACGTTTGTGCAAAACAGTATAACTCACTGGGTAGACGTTCGGTCGCCGGCGGTCAGCGGAGATGACCTCATCACGGGGTCAAACCCACCACAACCCCCTGTGACGTCAACGCCATTTATTTCCACGCCAGCAGTAACACTGGTAGGTAAACGTCACAATAAACACGGCATTATCATTTGGAATTACAGTTCTTCCTAAATGAATCCATTAATAGAATTGTTCCTTGTGGAAATACTGTTTTTCCCTCTCTTCCAGCCGTCTGTGGAGCCTGTAGATCTATCATCCTGTGGATCTGACAAGAGCTGTTATCGCCATCCTCCGGAGTGTAGACTCGACGGCAGCTCTGACGGCGCATGCGCCTTTGCCATCACGTGGTCGGACACTGGAGACAGCGTTCGTTTTGAACTTGTATCAAGTGTTACTAGCGACAACCAATGGGTAGCCATCGGCTTGTCACGTGACACACGCATGGTACTATTCATTATACTTGTGCTTATGCTCTTGATTCTACGACGTGGTAAAAAACATTAACAATTTATGTTTTGATAACAAAAAGAATTGTAATTAACATCACGCGTGCCTGGGACAGGGAGATGACAGTGTGGTGGACTGTATTCACAACGCCGCAACGTCACAAGTCACCGTCAGCGCGTCGTGGAATGAACCGGGTCCTAGTAATCTCCCGTTATCTAATGTGAGTATCACACGCGGCTCTACCGACGAACGCTCTTTAAGGGCCACTTCCTAGCAATGACACTCGTTTATGACTACAAGTTAACGACCATTGCGGTAGTTCTACGTCGTTACCATGTAAAGTCAAGTGTGTCCAGTTAGATGGATATTTTGCCCCAGCATGAATTAGCCAGCCGAAGTTATGTATCAATGCTGTATTTGAAATACTATTTCTGAGTTGACCGTACATGGTGGGAGACCCCTCCTGACTGAGAATAACATAATATGATTAGCTATATTTGTTAAACTTCACGTGTTATTTAGGATCAAATGGTGAAACTTATTGGTATCTCCATGCCCCATTATATATCTGTTCAGTGGAATGATTGAAACTGAAATGGTTTGAGTTTAATTATTGCTACAGACCAGCTTGGGACTCGTCCCGGGGAGCACTGAAGGGTCTATTCGCGACGGATTACTTCTGTGTCGATATTCGCGATTCAAGACATTGACAGCTTCGCTTCGAGAGACGGATAAAGTTTTCCCACTGGACAGCGCGTACTATCTCCTATTGGCTAAGGGCTCAGCTACGGGCGGTTAGTTATATACAGATAGGGTACCCTGTTCATTTAATCTCCAGGCTTCATTGGACTACAATGACAAAGTTTGCGGAGGTTTTTTTGGGCTGAATGAATTGGGTCAGCCATCTGAATGGATAAATGGTTCCAGGTTTCAAATTGAAACACCAAACACAGCCTGTGGTGAGCGGAGAACAGGTGTTTTTGAATGGGACAGCATGGATAGACATAGGTGGTTCACAGACATATCCCCTGATAAAGGCACATGGTGAGTCGGTGAATCAAACTAGGGTCAATGCTACAGCAAGGGTGGCGAATCATATAGCTTTTGATGTATTGGAATGCGTGTTTGAAATTGCTCGGATTGTAATTAAAAGAATTCGTGCGTATGCTCTACCTAATGTGCAGGCATTCTGATGATCTTCGCTTGGATGGTGTTTGCCAGTTTCTCCATCCTAATGCCCCGCTACATGAAAACAGCTTGGCCAAGTAAACTCTGGAATGGCAAGGCCATCTGGTTCCGGGTACGAATTTCCAATTAATATAAATATATATATATATATATAGATATATATATATATATATATATATATAGAGATATATATATATATATATATATATATATATATATATATATATATATATATATATATATATATATATATATATATATATATATATATATATATATATATATATATATATATATATATATATCCAATTCTAATGCTTATAGTAACAATTCGATTCCTACTTGACCATCTCTCATTTCTTACTATTATTGTTTTAAGTCGTATTATAAGAAATGACACATGACAATGATTTCAGCTCCACCAGCCGCTCATGGTGATGGCTTTCCTCCTCACCATTGCAGCTTTTATACTTATTTTTGTGGAGGTCAAAGGTTATTCCAAGGTAGGAAGGGGTAGAAATGAAACAGATCAAATCATCTTGTCAATGCATGGATTCGATCGTTGGTTAAGTAGTGATGACAACAATTTTTTAAGAGCATTAGACTTGAGAGCACGTGTTGGTGACCCAAGTAACAACTCGCTTCATTTGTGACTATTATTAGCCCTGATTGTCTAAGCTGATCCTGTTTCAGCTTGATGGAACAACGAGTGCTCATCCCCCAATGGGTATTGCCGTTACAGCACTCGTCATCATCAATGTAAGTATACCGCCATGTTTACTTAACGTGTCTCACAATATATATCATGATAAACTTAAACTTAACAATATTCAGTCGAACAAATGTATCTACGGCTGTTCTCCGTGCGACTTGAGTAAGGCGTGTCTTCCAGCTGATAGACGGGCTGATAGACTCGAGTAAGGCGAGTCTTCCAGTTGATAGATGGCCTTTCTGTCCATAATGTACTCTTTGTGCCTTTACAGCCGATCATGGCGATTGTCCGCTGTGGTCCCGATCATCCACAGAGAAAAATCTTCAACATTTGCCACTTTTTAGTGGGAACCCTGGCTCATGTGCTATCAGGTACATTCCATTATACCTCTACACCGATGGGTGTACCTATTTAACATAAGGTCACATTCCACACATAGCTCAATACTTCCTGGAGCTAAACGAAAGTAGAGGTCTTTGAGAGCTACAACTAATACTAGGGTTCACATTGTTTTCGTGTGTGTGTGTCATACAAGCTGCGACCATCTTTATCGGCCTGTACATGGCTAAAGCCCAGTTGCCGGAGTGGTCTCGCTGGGTCATGTGTGGTTACCTAGGCTGGCATGCTGCTATAGAGATCATTCTAGCCGTACACATGCACTGCCAACAACAAGGTAACCGTTTGATTTGAATTCGTGAAGGTTCCTAATAAGAACTATATCTGAACAATGATGGTGTATTCCTATTACTCACCAGGTGGCGAGGATGGGATGGAGATGAAAGCCATGTATTCCAACAGAGTCGGTAAGTTGCATCCGGGTCTCGTTTAATGCCACCTCATGAAGAATTTGTCAATAACTACCAATAACGTAGCTTTACACATTCCGCCTTTAGATCAAATGAACAACAGTAAGTCTTCATTGGACCACAGCGGCAGTCAGGCACAGGTGGTAGCAAATGACTCGACGCCAGTTCATGACCCAGTCAGTTTGGTTTTTCAAAAGTGCTCGTATACTTGTGATTACGATTAATATGGCCTCAATTTCACTTGTGCCCTGCCTGTTGACCGTCTATTTGCTGTGTGTCAGGGAAGTGGTTTCAAGACCGTGGTTTTAGTGGTCCATCTGTTAGGAGTACTCGCCTTCGCTACAACTCTCTCTGTGCTCATCGGGAGAGTTTAATGGCGAGAATGACACCACGCATAGCGCGTTTATCTAGTGTATACGTGTTATAACTCACAGCTGGTGTCACCGTGGATGAACAACCTTACTCTTCGGACTGGATATCTGTATAACGACTCTAAACCAAGTCCTTCAATGAAGCGGTGAGATGCGCTTGGGGATGTGTATGCGAAGCTAAGCGCTGATGGATCAACCCATATGTACATTGTTTCTTGATATGTAAATGTTTCCGACTATGAATGAGTTACTACCGGTGAACATCGAGCACACGCTGATGATGTCGGGCGTAGACGTGTACACATGGTGTCGTGCAGGACAATTCTTACTGATTCCACAATCACATAATATAATCTTCCCAAGCCAACACAAGAATGGCTAATATGATTTTTAATAAATATCAATAACACGAAAAAGGAACAGTCGTATTTTTGAAAAGCCCTTGGGTCATTTAGCATCTGTTCGTAATTTAAAACGAGTCGCTGAACACAAAAACAACAACACTCACTTCTTAGAAAAGTATCAACCGAATCGCTATCATAAATTACTTGTGCGTCGTTTTCGGAACAAATGATGAGCAACTATCCACTCATTACCGCCCTCGTATCCAAACACTTCCGAGCAGAAAATAAAGAAGAGGCGCCAGTTAAATAGCTGCTGGGGAGCATCCGTTTTTCCGTAGTTCTTTTCCAATATGTCCATGACCTTGGCCTTGTTTTGGTCGAGACGCTCCAGCCAAGCGTCCAGCGTCTTGGAGTACTGAGTGCCGTTTATACGGAAATGATCAGTCAAGATGACGTCATTCTACACACGCCAACAACAAAGACAGGATCAATTAAACATATTGACTTTTTTCACAGGATATGATTGAAATTTAGTAAAGAAGGCGCAAAATTGGCATAATCACCCATCATCTATTAACAGACAACTATCTTTTAACGACAAAATGAACACAATTTGGGATAATAAAATTAAAACATTGCTTATAAATAAACTAGTATATTAAGAAAGTAACATGTCGTTGATAGAAATACACATATTTGAATAATACAAAGAATTTATCAGTTGCATTGAACTTTAATTACCTGAAAGTAAGCAAAGAGGTCAGCTGACGGCATGGTTCCACCGCTGAAGAAGTTCCGAGCCATCCACTCGGTATCCGACCCGGACTTAGTGTCAAAAGCATAGCTGAATTCCTTGTGGCAAAGAATCTGGGTGAAGAGGAGGCCATGTGGCTTAAGCCACGATGATACACGAGCCAGAAGCTGCTCATAATTCTTCATGTGCTATACATAATACAGAAATCCTCCATATTGAGTGAATTTATAATCTTCGAATTAACGTACAATCTCTTGTCATAGAAGATAACCAATGCAATACAAGCAATTCGAAACATATTTATCACCTCAAACATTTCTATAGAAATGATGCGGTCGAACCGATCCTCCGTGGTGTATACATTGGCGTCCTTAGTAATACATTGCAGACGACCGGAGAAGCCGCGTTCAAACGCCCGCCTCTCGATTAGTTCACGCTGCGTGTTCGAGTTCGAGACGGCAGTCACGTGACACTTTGGATATTTTTCGCAGATGTAGAGCGAAAGTGCCCCCCAGCCGCAACCGAGATCCTGAATAAATGCGACAGCTGAGTTAGTGAATGGGAATAAACTAGGGCAAAGTATTTTGGATAATTATGAAAAAATGGCTGCATGTTCACTCCCTGTAAATTGGTTGCGTGAGATCTAAGGCAATTAACACACTCAAAGCGTGAATCAATTAAAACACCATGCCAAAATGGGAACACGTTAAGAACACTTCAAATTTGTTCAGCTTGATATCATTAACCTACATTTGGATTGATTAACTTTAAATGATAACAGTTTTGACATAAAAAGTGAATACAATTTTTATCACACGTTGATAGCCCTGTCAGTTTCCTTGGACGTCGCTGATGGCGATGTTAGTGGTTACATAGCTATGTATCGTGCAATATGGTTTATATGAAATATGTTTTCTAAAACAAACAACAGCCAGGAGTAGTTGATAGTCACGAAAACTGACTTGGCGGGTGTAGAGGGAAAATCAGACATGTTTATATAGGTCAACAATAAGGTTTGCGGAAATATGACTTTAAATGATTTACGTCACAGAATTCATTAGGAACCATTTATGCTAAACTTGTTTAAACGTTAGACTTCCATTTCAACTCATATCTACCATAACAGCTTGTCCATCTTCCACTCGCGCTCGTTGGCAAATCAACTTCAAAGAGTCTTCTTCAGCTGTTGTTCAACATACTCATATGATATCACACAGTAAAACAACGAGGACGATGCTCATTTCAGTTCCCAGAAAACCCATATCAAGTGGGGATTACTAACATAACATGACCATACAAAGCACTCGTAGGGTTACTTCTCTTCCACCGTGGATAACACTACTGTCCCACTTAGAGACAACTTATCATATTCACACAAAAGGAATATGTCTATCCGTGTTGAGGCATATGTAACCCCATTATTAATTATTCATACATAATGACCTTGCTCAAGAGTCTGCGCTCCACCAGACCAATCACAGCAGCTGTATTTCAGCCGATCGCCCAGTACCTTCAATATACACATTGACAGACATACAGGTTATGTATAGTTATTCACACTGAAGCCATGGGTGATGCGATTAAGTATGGGCTTTTGTCCATCTGATAGTAAGACGAGTCTATGACGCGGGTTCACTGACCGTCAAGAAGAATTCGGTGGGGACTTCATAATGCTGTTCTTTGCTCTTCTCCGTTTCGATCGCTATTGGCGAATGTGTGAGTCTCTCTACGAATTTCTTCTTGTATTGCCACTGTTTCTCCACATCGCCATCACACGACAACTTGCTCAGCCACGACGAGAGACTGGAGCGAACGCCTGGAGATAATGTTACAGTTACAGGATCAGGAGAGATGGATGTGAACGCCTGAAGATAATGTTACACTTACAGGATCAGGAGAGATGGATGTGAATGTGAACGTTACACTTACAGGATCAGGAGAGATAATGTGAACGTTAATGTTACACTTACAGGATCAGGAGAGATGGATGTGACGCCGGGTGATGATGTACAGTTACAGGATCAGGAGAGATGGATGTGAACGCCGGGTGATAATTTTACACTTACAGGATCAGGAGAGATGGATGTGAATGATGATGGTACAGTTACAGGCCTGGATGTGAATGAATGGTTACAGGATCAGGAGAGATGGATGTGAACGCCTGAAGATAATGTTAGACTTACAGGATCAGGAGAGATGGATGTGAACGCCTAGAGATAATGTTACACTTACAGGATCAGGAGAGATTGATGTGAACGCCTGGAGATAATGTTACACTTACAGGATCAGGAGAGATGGATGTGAACGCCGGGTGATGATGGTACGTTACAGGATCAGGAGAGATGGATGTAATGATAATTTTACACTTACAGGATCAGGAGAGAGAGATGGACGCCGGGTGATGATGGTACAGTTACAGGATCAGGAGAGATGGGTGATGATGATGGTACAGTTACAGGATCAGGAGAGATGGATGTGAACGCCGGGTGATGATGGTACAGTTACAGGATCAGGAGAGATGGATGTGAACGCCGGGTGATAATTTTACACTTACAGGATCAGGAGAGATGGATGTGAACGCCGGGTGATGATGGTACAGTTACAGGATCAGGAGAGATGGATGTGAACGCCGGGAGATGATGGTACAGTTACAGGATCAGGAGAGATGGATGTGAACGCCTGGAGATGATGGTACAGTTACAGGATCAGGAGAGATGGATGTGAACGCCGGGTGATAATTTTATGAAATCAACAGGAGGAGAGATTGATTTGAACTGCGGGTGATGACGGGGTAAACTTCCTACCTTTCCTGAGAAGATTGTCATCTGAACCAAGAGCCATCCTCACTCAGCTGGGCTTTATTCCTTCAGAGGCTATACTTGGTCTTCACTAGGGAGCTGCCAAGTCTAGAGGGAGCAGTCAGTGTTGGACTTTAACCCGCCTTTAACCTTGATCACAATAGATCTGTGCTACCAGGTCATCTATTATGTAACATTAACGTCGATGCCCAACACATGGGTGGAAGTTGACATCAGATTAGGGGCACGTATGGCTCGCTGACATTCACTAAGTAGAGCACAATTGTCCATTTCGACACCTTAACCTTGCGATCTAGGTCTATATTTATCTGGTATCAATAAAGCCCGTCATGTTACGTCAGCAAATATAACTATCCGGGATCCCCAACTTGCGTATGTGATCATTTATTATAAGAAGGGCCTCTGCCTATGTTCGACACCATTTGCCTAATTTCGTCACTAGGAAAATAATTCCTTTTTGGTGATTCACGATGTCAAGCTTCCAAGCGTCTAATGGCTACCAAGCACCGAGCCGCTATATCTGTATATGACGAGTAGTATATATATAGATAGCGGCTCGTCGCTTGGAAGCAAGCAGTTCGTGTCCTCTGATTGCCGAATTGCTTTAATTAGAAATAACAACAACAACAGCTTAGAAGCAGCTTAAAACTCTACCTTGACAGACTTTCCTAATTAAAAATTCATTGAGTTATTGATTATATCCGAACAATTCCGATTCGAGCTACTTGTTTAAAGAGGTGTGTCTGCATGGGATTGCTCTTAGCATTCTCATTGACACCGCGCGCCCCAGGACCAGTGTGAAGCTGGCGCAAAATAGTAGAACCAAATAAGAGCCCGACGGGACAACCTATTCCTGGTACAGTAAAGCGGCAAATAGCTTACGCCGAATTTTAGCATGTAAACACAGATCAGCTGATTGGTCGACTGCAACGGAATATAAGGATTCAAAGCATATTTAAACAGAATGAACGACTATAGACAAGTAGAAATAGTTTATTTCCTTTCAAACATAAATAAACAACTATAATTAAACATAATCGGGAACCATGATCCACTTCAAGTGAACTTTTGTAAATCAATATACATACTATGTATATTGAGTTAACATTGGGTCCCAAATCACATATTTTGGCCTAGGAAAACACAATAACTGGGAGGGAAACACAAATAACTGGGAGGGAAAACCCCCAAAGTAACTATGGTCAGCTACTAAACACCCACTAGGCTACCCTAAAACTGTAGCTATAGTCTATATACCCCCATCAAAAACTGTATGCAGTTATAACTATCTAGAACTTAGTGAGAAGCTATGTGTAGTTGAGTTACAACCTAGGGTCCAAAAACTACTAGGCTACCCAAAACTGTATGCAGTTACCCCAACTATCCCATTTAGTGGAAATAATGTGTATTGAGTAACAGGGTCCAAAAAAACCCCCTGTAACACAAAAACTGGGAGGGAAACCCCCAAAGTAGCTATAGTCTGCTACTATACACCCACTAGGCTACCCAAAACTCTATGCAGTATACGGCGTTTTAACATCTAGAACCTGAAAGCTATGTGTATTGAGTTAACCTAGGGTCCAAAATCTCACTTTCAACCCCCTGTAACACAAAAACTGGGAGGGAAACCCCCAAAATAACTATAGCCTGCTACTTTACACCTACAAGGCTACCCAAAACTGTATGCAGTATACCCCCATCGGCGTTATAGCTATCTAGAACCATTTAGTGGAAGTAATGTGTATTGAGTTAACATAGGGTCCAAAATCTCACTTTCAACCCCCTGTAACACAAACACTGGGAGGGAAACCCCCAAAGTAACTATAGTCTGCTACTATACACCTACTAGGCTACCCAAATCTGTATGCAGTATACCCCCATCAGCGTTATAACTATCTAGAACCATTTAGTGGAAGCTATGTGTATTGAGTTAACATAGGGTCCCAAATCTCACTTTGAACCCCCTGTAACACAAAAACTGGGAGGGAAACCCCCAAAGTAACTATAGTGTGCTACTATACACCCACTAGGCTACCCAAAACTGTATCCAGTATACCCCCATCGGCGTTATAACTATCTAGAACCATTTAGTGGAAGCTATGTGTATTAAGTTAAACCTCTAAACCTTAGACCATGCAGTTCATAACAAATAAAGGACAGAAACACAGCTATTAAGGTAAAACATGAACAGTACGTTTATTGATTTCAAACCGTTAACGCATTATCATACATGGAATGGGATTTAATTGGCTTATTTACAAAATATATACAATTTGTGTATATACAACAATATTTAATGATATGTAAACCATATACTCTCCTCACAATTTTTAATCACATGTTTGTTCAATCAGAGTAGTAAATGTGCAATGAATAAGATTAATAATATCCCTGGCAAATATTGCAAATTCCTTATCGAATATGAATATGCCAATTAAACTTCAATTCTCGTTTTATTAATTCATGAAGAATTGTTAGTCTAGAAAGCAGGGGTTCAAATGAAAATACCTTATTAAAGACTAGAGCTTTTGCCATGGTGCAGACATATGGCCCACAGCTATGACCATCCTTTTGTTTTAGGAAATTCTTAGTTTGACAATAAGCAACATGTGTCCAATATTTAGATTCCAATTTTTTTACCGGTTGCACATATATACTCAAAATGAAGGTACTTAGCTATTTGAGCCACAACTGAATCATGTGTGCCACAGTAGGAGTCACAAGTAAAAATGGCGTTTCTCTTGGTGTTCACAACAAACAGTATCCAATGGAGGTCGGAATTGCATGGTATCAAAACCCATTCATAATCAAACCATTTAACTGAACACTGACGAGTTATAAAATTTTGCAATGGTTTTTTTGTTACAATCAAACAAACGTTGGAAAATCCACCCAGAATCCACCACATGAACCAATTTTGAATTTATACTATGATTCTTAATAAGAAACATGTAAGTATCTATAACAGCACTGTTGAACCACCCATCCCTATTGCAACTACTAATTTTGGATAGTGTTTCTGTACTGATGAAGTGGCCACCAAGAGAGATGTTATTTAACTGTTTATAAGATGGTTTAGACTTGGCCGAAACTAAACTAATTTTTTCAATGGATGTTGTCTCATATCTTGCTCCCCTCAAGGTCGGTATATTAGTTTGTTTAACAACATTCTTGTTCATAAAAATTATTGCTGTGTTTGTAACTAATAGTAATTCTTTCAAAGAACCTGAAGAAAGTAGACGTGAAACCCCCTGGTTGTCCATTTGAAAAATGTTGCCCTTTAAGAAACTTACATTCATCAATGAGTCATTAAGTTCCAAAATCACAGCAACCACATGGTACACGACAGCCCTGCCTGGGTATACTAAATTAATTATATGTGAACTATCAAATGAGACATCATATGCAAAATCTAATATTTTGTTTAAATTGGAATTGAGTCTCACTACCAATGTACTTGGTAGTGATGAAACAACTACAGGGTGGGTATTTTGGTCTGACATACAATTACAAGAATTTACTCTGTGTTTTTTGCTGATGAAGGCTGACAGGCTTTTTAGCAAATCCTGAGCAGTTAAATTAATGACATCTATGAATGGCACAGAACAGGAAGTTACATTTTTTATACACCCTGGGCAACTACTGGTAGAATGGAAAATGGTTGAAAATGCAGTTGCCAAGCCCCCGGAAACATTTACTTGAGTAAGTGTGTTAACCATAGCACAGTAAAAAGTAATAGCACTAGTTGTAGTTGCGACCCCACTAACACTTTTACAGATTAACTCTTTATATTGGGGGCTTTTTGGTAAGTTCTAGACTGCTCGGGCAATTTATCAAATTTCCTTTTCTTGTTATACGTTTCGGACACTGTTTCGGTTAACTTAGAGGATTATTTTGGTAATCTTTTTTTGCGGGGACTCTTAATAAGACTTAATGCCAGATTCTGTTGCAGAGCACAAAATTCCCTTCCCAATATTGCAGATAATTCGTCGCATCTTAATCCTTCTCTGCCCCCAAAAGTTATATTTTTAAGGTATTCAAATCTTTCTTCCTGTGCACTTGTAGTTTTAGATGGGTCCAAGGCTGATCTAAACCTGGTATTGTTAGTACCATTAGCTAAAATTGAGAGTGGTGTGGTAAAAGACTTATACTTACTAGAATGGCGGCTCGGATCACCAAGCAACAAATTTGACCATAGTGGGAATGTAGGCAACCAAAGTTTCAACAATAGCTTTGCAAAAGTAACGGAGTAGCGACTATTTTTCGTCGTTGATGAAACATCACAAGCAGCCTCAACAATTTTATCGGCTTCTACTTCTATTCCTGATGCCCAGATATGGAAAGGGGAGGATGTATTGAATAACAACTTTTCTTCTTCACTGAAATAATTTGGTTTTTCTAAATCCTCAACAGTCATTTCATTTGTCTCCTGGTTAATGCTGTTTGCTTCAGTCAGATCAGATTTATCAAAAAGCGATCGCAAACTGGTGTCAAAACTATTTCTTTTCTTTATCAATCTACTGCTGTGTTTTTGAATAACTTTATTGGTAAATTTGGATTTTAAAATAACTAGCCCATCAAGCAAAACCTCTCCTGCCTCAGCTAGAGAATTACAATTAACTAACAGGCCCATCAAAAACATACCAAACTTATGCTTGTCCTGGTTTTTATGGAAGTTAATTTTTTTTAGATGCCGGGATGTACGTTTCATGTGATGACTTAGGCATATATGAACTACTGTTGCACTAAACATACGCTCGTTAGAACCCCCGCTGACTATTTCACAACCTCGGTTCAAAAAGTCCAAAACACTCTCCTTACAAAAGACATCTAAAACAGCGACTATCATGGACATAGCAGCATCTACATTAAACAAAATCGGAGTGGTTTGAGGTTTGTTATAACCAAAAAGCCGTTTCTCGTCATCTTTTAAGTGAACTAGGAAATCTCTTATACGAGTTGCTCGTTGATCTGATGAAAGCATCCCTGCAACTGGTACAGTAGATTTTTTTCCTAATAGGGTTTGCAAAGGACACTTCATAGTAAAGAAATTTTTTACCGTCTGCTAAAGGTTTAGCTATACCTCCCGTTGCATCTATGAAAACTACATCCCTCTTGCATAACTCATCCATATTCTCAAACCCGTCTTAGAATAAAAATGAACTTAGAAAGGATCAAGACCAATATTTTGTATGAATCCTTCTACCTTTGACTTTTTACTTCCACTAGATTTCTCTCTCATATGCTTTTTCATTCTTATGATACTAATAAATAAATCCCTCATGGTACAATCTTCAAAAGCACATTTATATGTTTTAGTATGCAAAAGAGGACTCTTACGATTTCTTCTAGTCGCTGAACTTAATCTTAACCCTCTTTCAAATGCAAACACAATATTTGTTAGATTTAGCAATACCTGCAGTCAAAACATGCTGCCAGCTGTTCCTTCTAATATAGGAATTGCCGTTGGTATTTTGCACTATTTCATTGTACATTTCCTCTCCTAAAGTAAAGGTTGCATGCGGCTCAATTAGTTTTGTAAAGAATTTACCACTTACTTTGGTTCCAAGACATTGAGAAAGACATTCATCTGTCAAAATCATTGGATTTATGAGACCTCTAACAGCTTGTACATCTTCCTTACTTTGTGGAACGTCACTTTCACGGCCAATATTATCATCTCCCTGCTTACCTTTGATAGTTTGAACTTTTGGGGATGCCTGGCCAACACTGGTGGAACTACTGTCCCCCTCACAGGGCCAAACATATGAACACAGGGATGGGTGACTATCCTCTTGGTGAACTTGGATATTGTTCACCTCGCTACTATTGACAGTGTGACCACTCAGGGATGACTGGTCAACAATATCCTCACCCTCACTACGCCTTACATCGGTACACAAGGAATGGTGATTATCCTCTGTAGGAATATTGTTCATGTTCTCCTTTGAGTTACAAGACTCATTGAAGTTACTCATTGGGAAGTTCTGAACGACATGTTTAACTTTGCCGTCACCCTTTTCTACAGTGAGATACCGCTGCCCATCGTTGCATTTATATCCCTGTCTCTCGTAACCACAATAAAAGACTGATCTTGTTTTAGTTTTTGGTATAACATCAGGTACATTGGCACAATTAAAATGATACACCTCGAGCACCTGTCACATTGAATCATTTTAGAAGACCCATCCCAATGTGCATTACACAAACAATATGTGTTCACTTTTTCCCCTACCTGCCATGTGCCCAACGAAAGTTTCTGACGCCTCTGACGCTTACCTTTATTTGTCAAAAGGATAGCCCTATCTCCTGCTGCCGAAGACCCTTCTGGCTTTTGTGTTCCTTATGTTAACTAAATACACATTACTTCCACTAAATGGTTCTAGATAGTTATAACGCCGATGGGGGTATACTGGATACAGTTTTGGGTAGCCTAGTGGGTGTATAGTAGCACACACTATAGTTACTTTGGGGGTTTCCCTCCTAGTTTTTGTGTTACAGGGGGTTGAAAGTGAGATTTTGGACCCTAGGTGAACTCAATACACATAGCTTCCACTTAATGGTTCTAGATAGTTATAACGCCGATGGGGGTATACTGCATACAGATTTGGGTAGCCTAGTGGGTGTATAGTCACAGACTATAGTTACTTTGGGGGTTTTCCTCCCAGTTTTTGTGTTACAGGGGGTTGAAAGTGAGATTTTGGACCCTATGTTAACTCAATACACATTACTTCCACTAAATGGTTCTAGATAGTTATAACGCCGATGGGGGTATACTGGATACAGTTTTGGGTAGCCTAGTAGGTGTATAGTAGCAGATTATAGTTACTTTGGGGGTTTCCCTCCCAGTTTTTGTGTTACAGCGGGTTCAAAGTGAGATTTTTGGCTTTGCGGGACCTAAATATACATAGCTTCCACTAAATGGTTCGCGATAGTTATAACGCCGATGGGGGTATACTGCATAGAGTTTTGGGTAGCCTAGTGGGTGTATAGTAGCAGACTATAGTTACTTTGGGGGTTTCCCTCCCAGTTTTTGTGTTATAGGGGGTTCAAAGTGAGATTTTTGGCTTTGCGGGACCTAAATACACATAGCTTCCACTAAATGGTTCTAGATAGTTATAACGCCGATGGGGGTATACTGGATACAGTTTTGGGTAGCCTAGTAGGTGTATAGTAGCAGACTATAGTAACTTTGGGGGTTTCCCTCCCAGTTTTTGTGTTAAAGGGGGTTGAAAGTGAGATTTTGGACCCTATGTTAACTCAATGCACATAGCTTCCACTAAATGGTTCTAGATAGTTATAACGCCGATGGGGGTATACTGGATACAGTTTTGGGTAGCCTAGTGGGTGTATAGTAGCAGACGATAGTTACTTTGGGGGTTTCCCTCCCAGTTTTTGTGTTACAGCGGGTTGAAAGTGAGATTTTGAACCCTATGTTAACTCAATATACAAAGCTTCCACTAAATGGTTCTAGATAGTTATAACACCGATGGGGGTATACTGAATACAGTTTTGGGTAGCTTGGTGGGTGCATAGCACCAGATAAAAGTTATCTTTGGGGGTTCCCCTCCCATATTTTTTGCTTAAGCGGGTGCAAAGTGAGATTTTGGACCCAATGTGAACTCAATACACATGGCTTCCAATAATCTGTTCTAGATAGTTAACTGGCTGATTGGGGTATACTACATACAGTTTTGAGTTGCCTTATCAGTGCATAGCACCAGAGAATAGTTACTTTGGAGTCAGCTAAATTGCTCTGGACATAGAAAAACTTGATTGTGGAACAATGTACAATATTTTGTTGCTGGGATATGTTTTTAATGTATGGGATTGTTCATTGCTATTATCACTGTTTTTTTTGGGGGGGGGTGGGCGGGGGGTTAGGGGATGGTTCTACAGATTCTTACATTTCATGACAGGCTCTTACACTAGGATTGTTCATATCTGGTTTTAATCATATTTTATTTTACAAAATTATGTGCTCGTATTCATTGATTTCTAACTTTGATTTCTAACTTACTGATCCTATTATGGACTTGATTGCACAAAAAACCTTTCAATGTCGCTCAAAACTAAAGTTTACACACCATATATAGTTTAATAACGAATGATAACAACAACGCGGGTGATTGTAGATCCACTTGTTATCATTTCTCACAGCACTCGAGTCATATTCGATATTTGGCCGCAATGAGAGACCTCGAGTTTTAATCCGCTACGCGGCGCCACGGAGCAATGCGGTCCCTCGCCTGCTTCCGGTATTCTAATACACACAGTTTACCATAGAAGGTTGCGCAACATCGTTAGTTTTGATTGAAATCTTTCGAGTTATATCGTTGGTAACATTGGAGCAAATCATTACTGATGGATATATACGGCCGTCTGACCTTACAGCAATTGAAAATAGAGCTGACGAAGCGAAATGCGATTCTTAGCGGGCAAAGAATTGAACTCCCAGTTTGGCAGGATATGCAAAGCAACTATCAAACTATCAAAACAGACTTGGTCCGTATGGCGAAGTCGCTGACCCGCGTCAACCAGATTCGGGCCAAATCAATCGACCACGGTATCCGTAATGAGCCTGTTGCTCTGAGGAATATGCAGAGTTGACTGGGACCGAAGTCAAGCCATGTGGGATTGTAGTATCCCAAACACACCCCTACCTCGCATGCTCACCAGATGGGATTGTGTCTGATGACATGAATGTTGAGGTCAAGTGTCCCTACAGTACCAGTGACAAACATGTCACTCCTGTCTCAGTGCCATACCTGGTTAATGAGAACAACCAGCTCACCCTTAAAGCCAACATGACTACTATTACTAAATTCAGGGCCAGTCAACTTTGTCATCTTGTGGTGTATGGAGATTGTCCCAGTTATCCGTGACAATGACTTTATTACTACTATGATTTCAAAGTAAGAGGTGTTTTTCAGGGACTATTTCAAAAATGCTATACTTGATTCAATATTTTTTCACAATTTCTCTTACTGAGTAGTCTTGTGCACTGATTTCTTTTTTCTTTAAGGAATCATTTGCCTGCATATTGCATGTGGTGGAATGTATAATAAACTCTTGAAACTTGAAAAGTACAAAGTGTTTTAATTGAATTATAAACAATTAACCCATTGGGGGTTCCACAGTCACTCATTCAAATAAAGGGACAAACATTAATAGGGTTATTATAGATTATATGATGCACTGCCGAAAGTTACATAACATATAACAAACAAAGATTATATTTGAGGAAATTTGGACCTCACAGTGGATCATAGGTTCCACCAAGATTTTGAAGGTTTTTCCCGATCCTATTATCCCCTCAATGTGCACCCTCTTGCTGGAGATCTTCCGGTCTCTCTGCTCCACTTTCCCTGTCAGCTGATTCTTCCTACTGAAAAAGGTTGGTATATTTACGGTGACATCATAGGGAGCAAATAAGTCCTGCATGACAAAGCCCTTGTCAGCCATTACCGTGTCACCCTGGTCACACATTTCTGGTAGTTTGCTCCTTTCCATCACCTGTCTGTCACTGGTTGCGCCGCCATAAGAGGTAGACACTTAGGACACAAGGCCTCCTGGTGTAGCTCCCACCACCACCTTCATTGTGTTACGGTTCTTGTACGTAGATAAAGTGGCCTAGAAAACAATATACCTGGGTCTCTTTGATCTCGACTTGGCCAGTTGTACGTCGTCGGTCGGCTCGTTTCACAGCGTTTCGGAGATGCTCGTCCGCTACGCACAGCGCATTGACAGTGACAGCTTACCCTAAATTTCGTCACCATCAAATATCTCATGACCGCGTGACGTAGAGCGAGAAATTTTATTCGTCGAAGTGAAGCAAAATGGAAATGAATCTCTTGTATTTGCGCGTAAACCGCGAAGTAAGCGCATAACCTGATAACTTCCGGTCGAGCTTGGGACCGCATTGCTCTGTGCTGCCACCTCTCGGAGAAAACCGCAACGCGGTCTCCCATTACCAGTATAAAACGAAGATTGCAACATTAAAATAAAGCATATCGTAGCAGACGAAAATATCAAGCTATCTCGAAAACATAGTAATATCTGCAATAAGGTATTTGCTTCTTTTGCTTCTCGCGAGATCTCGTCTTATATGGTTCTACTATTTAGCGCCAACTTCACACTGGTCGCCCCGGGCTGCGCGCAGCCCTCCTGAAGTAAATCTAGCTCGTTATAAAACTAATGCCACCTTTTTGAACGACTCCCATGTTGGAGAGCATAGGTGCATAGGGCTGCAGCGGCGTGATAAAGTAACGACCAACCAATAGGGTGTATTTATCAGAGGTTGAAGCGGGTTTTAACGCAGGAATATAAGATTAAAAACAACTCATTTATATAAAGAATATTAAGACATACATATATGTAAACAAAAGGCCGAAACATCTTATCTAAATATATAAAAGTTAACCGAAACTGTCAGCCTGCTATAGGGTTTCTGAAAACAAAGAATACCTTCCCTTCGCAAGTCAATGTCCCTCAGTTCCTGGCCGCGGGACACTTGGCCATGTTTCGGACATATTCAATTTTGCGCCAGGGGGGGGGGGGGGGACAACGATTTAGCCACCAGGGGCCGTATCTATAAAGAACCTTAACTTGAGTCGTCTTAACTTGATTTGGCGAGCTTAGCTGAGTCCGCGAACTCAGACGTATCCACAAAACAAATTGTTAGCGAACTCGGCTGAGACCGCCAGCTCAGGGCTGGCAAACAGCCAAAAAAGATTAGCGGCTATAATTTCACACACGTACCTTCGTGGTCATAGTTTGTCTCCACAGAAAATGGAATAAAATGGCGAAGAATGATCGATTTAGACGAAGGAATGGAAGAAGTCTAGTCAGACTCTTTTATAGTCTAGACGGTAGACCTACCGTCGTTATAGCCCTACAAGACGTCTGAAAACGACGTAATGTTATAAATTTTGAGATCGATTCAGGTAACTATCAAACGCCAAACATACCCAAGTGATGGAGTTTTAGAATGCAATGATGTTCACCGACAATTTTATTCCTTTGCGGCGGGGGATTTCATCCATGGTAATAAGTTATAGTTCGATAAATTTCGGAAGCGGTAAAAAGTCCGAAACACAGCACCATGTTTGTCACTCACCTTTATTCAACAGACTGTACAGTATTACATGATATCATGTATAATATACGGTGAAGCCCTTCTTGGCCGTGAGTTTCAATAACACATGTTCTCAGCATTCCGATCTACTGCATTGTTATCCATGAACGTGACCACAACGCCAACGGCACTATTAAAGACAATTGCGACAGTTCTAAATTCGCACATAGATTTTCACGATTTTTTTGCAGAGAGTAAGCTCGTATATAAAGCTAACGAAATGTAAAATAAAAAGTATAGATCACCGGTGTAAATTTCTGAGTATGGCGAATTTAAGATCCACATGTTAAGCTAATGGAAATTATGCGTTTTTGATAATATTTTGGTTCTACAGAAAAGTTCATACAGCGAATTGCATTATATTTAACATACAGACAGCACAGTATCTGCTTTACAAAAAATCAAGAAAAAAATGATGTCTCGCCGCACCCTACGGCAAGCCATTTATGAATTTACTGTTAATATTTCTCCAGAATGACGTCAAACCTCCATAAAAAAAAATTGACCGATGAGTTTTGAACAAAACTTGGTAATATGGTGCAGTGGTATATGTACTATGAGCCGAAATTTAAAAATAAATGATGGGTCCACGTAGTCTATGGGAAGCCACAATGGATTTTCGGTTGTATTCCCTGAGTGCGGTGTATTACAATATTCGAACCTCCATAACATAACATAACGTCTTTTGGGACGGGCGAAATCTGCGCCAAAGTGGTATGTTGCAGATATGACCTCCAATCTTCCACCGACAGGAGCCATAATCCACGGTCAACAAGTGTCCCCTTACTAGTCGCATGTTACGACATGCAGGAGGATACAGTGGTCCTATTCCAGCCACGGACCCACAGGGGTACCATGATAATCAGAGATTACTCCATGGTAATCAGAGACACTCGTTACTGCATGGTAATCAGGGACATTCATTACTCCATGGTAATCAGGGACGCTCGTTACTCCATGGTATTCAGGGACACTCATTATTGCATGGTAATCAGGTACATTCATTACTCCATGGTAATCAGGTACATTCATTACTCCATGGTAATCAGGGACGCTCGTTACTCCATGGTAATCAGGGACACTCATTACTGCATGGTAATCAGGGACATTCATTACTCCATGGTAATCAGGGACACTCGTTACTCCATGGTAATCAGGGACACTCATTACTGCATGGTAATCAGGGACACTCGTTACTCCATGGTAATCAGAGACACTCGTTACTCCATGGTAATCAGGGACACTCATTACTCCATGGTAATCAGGGACACTCATTACTGCATGGTAATCAGGGACACTCGTTTGTACGCAGAAATCAGGAATTAAGCGAGTTGCGACTACCTTGTACCTTAATATCATTTGTCTAAGACTTATTCCATAACATCATTTGTCTAAGACGTATTCCATAACATCATTTGTCTAAGACTTATTCTATAACATCATTTGTCTAAGACGTATTCCATAACATCATTTGTCTAAGACTTATTCCATAACTTCAAGTGTCTGAGACTTATTCCATAACATCATTTGTCTAAGACGAATTCCATAACATCATTTGTCTAAGACTTATTCCATAACATCAAGTGTCTAAGACGTATTCCATAACATCATTTGTCTAAGACTTATACCATAACATCAAGTGTCTGAGACTTATTCTATAACATCATTTGTCTAAGACGTATTCCATAACATCATTTGTCTAAGACGTATTCCATAACATCATTTGTCTAAGACTTATTCCATAACATCATTTGTCTAAGACGTATTCCATAACATCATTTGTCTAAGACTTATTCCATAACATCAAGTGTCTGAGACTTATTCCATAACATCATGTGTCGATGACGTATTCCATAACATCCTGTATTCCACAGCGCGGTAGTTGTTCATTATGCCATCTAAGCATGTCAGCTTAAAGATGCATTTCATAAAAACCTTCAACGTCCTGTTGGGGGAAAACCACATCGACCACTTTTGGTAATGATATCCGAAAAACAGAGCCCAATCGGTGGCCCGGCTATATTTACGGCCTATTTTAAGTCCGATTTCTTATTATGGATGGGACGGGACGTCAGTTTTAGACCAAATATGACACGTGGTAGACGCTATAATACATCCGAAGCTGAAAAGGGCAGAGTTTGAGCGCCCATAGCAGAAACAAATGGAATTACGCATGCGTAGTTACTGGTCAAGGTCGCTATTCATTGCAAATTTTTGTAAACAAAGTTCGGAGGCCGGTTTTTAAGGCGCCTTTATCGATACATTATCGATAAAATTGGTGTCCTCATTGCCGAGTCATTCAAGCTACAACACAAAAATGGAAACGAAAAAAAAATGGAACCAAATAGACGAATAATGCATCTTCAATCTAGTCAGTGATTTGTCGTTCTGACGTTATCTTGTGGTTGGCTCGCTTCGGTTTCTGTTACGTATGTGAGTTCCTGTAGCTGTTCCGTCTACAATCAATCCTTGCTGTTTTACAATAAAATAAGGTTTGTAGGGGGGCATTTTTGATATATTTGTTGGAACTCCTGGGCTAGTAAGGAGTGTCATGGGCTAGGAGAAGTTCACAGGTACTAGCCCAGTGGGCGAGTGGGGAAAACAAGGTATGCACAAAGCCTTCATGCGCAGCATTAGTAGTTGTGACGTTGAGTCCTAATTTCCCTTCAACACAGTTCAGGGTATGCATTAAACGGCGTGCATCAATCCAAAGAGGTCTTAGGGTGGGCATGTACTGATATACCGCTGCCAGCCAGCGCTAAGGCCACACACGCTGCTGTCAGTTGACGCGTGTTCTATGATATTGGTCAATCTATCTATCGTTAAGAATGTCACGTTTCAACGCGCGCCAATGGTCGTCTGTCATCAGTATCGTCATTTGACGACTGAAAGATCGAGAAAATAAGTTGAAAATAAAGATGAATGCCATTTCCGCTAAATCGAACATGTTTTAGAGCGTTTTGTTTGGTCGTAAAAGCAACCTCAGGAAAATTCGCTCACCATTAAATACATCTAGGGATGGATGGTTTAGGGGAAGTTGTTGGCCAAATGGCTGTCCCCAGTCGTATTCTGTATACATAAAGGAGCGCTTAAGTTTTTCACTTGCCAACCTTATTATAAGAACCCCTGGGTTACTACGGTTCTTTTCTTCCCACAGACTACTTTACACCGGGCTAGTCGGTAACTACGTCTATGGTTAAACACAGCCTAAAATCAAACTTAAGAGAGAACAAGTATATGTAAGGACTTGTAGATTGTATGAGAAAATAACTATTTCAAAACCTCTTGCATTACCAACAAGATTTTACCAAACCAATAACTGATATGGACTGCGTAAGCAGACGACGACAGTCCGCCAAGAGACGCTGTCGGCGTCTGAACCAGCGTCTCACTGGCAGGCGTCTCGTGACGTGACAAGTAAAGCCACCCTGTTCAAACGACAGCAGACTGAAGAAACAACTGCTCTGAGACAACGCTATCAATGAGTATTTTAAATACCAATCTGCCACGTCTGGTGTGCTATGAGAATGAAAGTATGCTATGATGATCGTATAGGGTGATCTCGACGTTAGCTGTTTCAACTCATTGCTGCAACCTTTTTCATTCATATCCGCAACTATGTTTTTGGATGAAATAAAATCTGTTTACAAAAAAAAATCATCATTGTTTTTCTGAAAAGAAGTTAGAAATTGAAATCATACAATGCAATTACAATGTGAAGGGACATTTGCGTGTAGCTGCCTTACTCCACAGAGGCACATCAACTTCGCTGCCAGTGATACACTGTCAATGTGCGAATAACTCGTGGCTATTACACCCTCCTTAACCTCTTATATTTAAAGACTGTATGCATGACGGGAGCGTTCTTTAACTCATGAGCCATTTATGCATATTTTTTTATCAAGGTATGTAATATATACACAATGTGTTGAAATTGGAACATTTTACGCGTGCACGTGTCCATGAAATAAATCTCTATTTTGGAAAATTGGTTCAATTCAGGCCGAAGATTTTTCGCAACTTGAAGGAATATGTTTACCTTTACTTGCGCATGTTTATTATTAACGTATAGTTATATTGTTAGCAATGACGTCCACCAATACCAGGAATATAGGGCTTACACGCTGTAACGGATACCCAAAGACATGATGCGCTATTTGTGACTTAAATGTGGGTTTTAACCGCGAGTGAATTTTAAGGTTATCATAAATTTGACGATTTTTTTCACATCGAAAGCTGCGTTTCATATCAATGTTTTGCAAATGCTTTGGCCATGATCACGTGATGGCGGAGTTTACGGAAGAGTAGGTTTCATAAAGCAAAATAGGATAGGTTTGTTCTGTTGTTTCAGAGAAGCTGATGTTTAGATAACGGACCCCAGATCTAGACTCATTTAAGCTGAATGACACTGACACACGCAACACGCCGCGCGGGACGCGTGTTACCAAGGAACGCACCGCGCGTCTGATAACGACGTGACTTCCGAGGGCGACGTCAGAGCTGTCCAGGCTGTGGTGGATAAATAGGCCACCTTGACGTAGTGATTCATCAGTTCCCAACTGACCGCCGGAAGCTGTACACATCTCACCGAGCAGGCCTACTTCTAGCGTCGGTGACTTCGTCGGTGACTTCGTTGATATCATTGTCCATCAACTCCACACGCAGTGACTGAATGCTCCTCTCCGGTAAGGTATTGGAGATACTCCCTTTAACTGTAGTAGGAGAGAGTATGAAGAAAGCAAACACAGAGTTCTCGAATTCAGTGACTAAAGTATCATTTATCGAGATAGTGATGAACTAGTTCGACCTGACCCGCGACCTCACAACGGCTTGAACTACCAATCACATAGCAATATATACTTATATATATATTTACATATGTTTCACTTTACAGGGTGTCAAGATTCGTCAAGTGACCATTGGTCATCTCAGGGCGACACCACTAGTCTGAATGTCGGCGCAAGTCGCTGTGAAGCGACATTCCTCTCTCGCGATGGCGACGCGCGTCTTGAGGCGGTGTACGAGCGCGATCGCTACCCGACAACCGAGACCCTCGAGCGCCTCGCCGACGAGCTGACTGCCAGTCACCAACAGCTGCAGGTGAGCTAGTACGCACCATCGCGTGAATTCACTTCCTGCATATCATAATTTAAACATAATAAAACATACCAGTAAAGGATTTTAATTAAGCAAGTTATACAAAGATGATGCTCTCTCAGTTATGGGTTTTAAACTATAACTAGTTTCTGAGATCTGTCGTCGGGTATTTGAGAAATGATTGACGTATAAGCCATACATAGCGTTGTCTGCCTTGATTCGGCGCCCTTTACTCGCTCCCTTCAATGCTGCCCAGCCGTCATACGGCGTCACTTGATTTGACTCATTTGCTGTGGATGTGTTAGGCATGGTTCAGGAAGCGGCGTTGTCGTGATCGTAAGATTGCCCTGAAAAGCCCCCGCCCCTCCGCCTTCATCCTTCCATCATGTCATCCTGCGCTATCAAGTCTCCTGCTGACCGGGATGTAGCTGATCACGTGGACACCGATGACGCACGCCGACGCCGTACTGAGCAGTGGTGTGAGGACCAGGGAGCCATTCCTCGGGCGTCCTTGGAGATGAAGGTACTGTCTAAACCTCGATGTCAGCGTGGAATCAATGAGTTGGACCAGTTGGGAGTGGATCTACTCAGCGGCTCAAGTCTCGACAGTGACTTTCCCTCCATCTTCTTCAAGAAGCCGTCAAGAGCAAGCGATACAACTTCACCTAGACACCATGTCTCCTCTCCAGTCTCGTTCTTGGGACATCCCAGAAGGCGCTCCAGTTATTCCAGCTTCTCCAGTGGTAACCATGGCAACTGTACAACGAGCAGCTCCTCCTATCTTTCCTCTCCATGTTTCATCCCGGCTCCCCACAACAGTCAGACCAGCGCCGACTGGTCCCTGCTCGACTCGGCCACCAGCCGCTCAGACTCCATCTTCTTCTCTCGCAGTTTCCACGTCATGTCCGGATTCCCTCTGAGTTACAGTTCATCTCCAGATGCGAACAGCGACGGCGGTCACCAAGGCAACGGGGTCTCAGAGTCCTCCATTTCTCAGAACAAAACCAAGGCTGATGACTTAGTCTGTTCACACAGGTTCGTGCCGATGGAGCGCTGGAGCGACGCCGATCGCGGGGATGAGATTTCCTTGTCTGCTCTCTCCTCATCCTACTCGTCCTTCTCCTCCCTTTCCACCCCCTCTCCCTTCTGCCTCTCACCTACCCACAGCACCTCACATCTCATCAGCTCCTACCTCTCCTCAGCAGCTCACTTGCCCTCCAGTGACGACCAGGTAGACCGAGCAGCGGACTGGTTGTGGGATGATATGCTGAAGAAGTGTTTCTCACCCTCCAACATCATATTATCGCCCATCATGGACTGAATAGACATACCGTGAAGCACTCTTCTCTGATGAAGTTATGGTGGCGGTCTAATTAGATTATCTTAAATTGTGTATTTCATGCTACGTGTGTTTCCCCTCGACATAAATCAGAGCGAATTCAGTTTATTTCAGAGCTGGTCTTTGGTGTGATAATTGTCGAATAAATTACATTTCACGCAGTATGTGTTTGTTATTTTCCGGTTATGAACATCAAGGCAGGTTAATGTCTAAACTCTAAACTGACCACCAGATAATCAATGTAGTACATATATAATATATATATATATATATATATATATATATATATATATATATATATATATATATATATATATATATATATATATATATATATATATATATATATATATATATATTATATATATATATATATATAGAAATTTATCATATGCTCTGCCCGGGGCCATAGTCAAATCAATATTTACGAACCTGTAAAAACATACAAGAAAAGCAAGCATTTATCAATGAGGTCAACGTCTTTTCAAGTTTTAACAAATCTCAATTGACCCGGATCAAATCCATATTCTTATATATATCCTTAGTCCTGAAGGCACGACATCTTCAGAAATGTTGTACCGTTAACAAATATGCAGTTATATATGTACTGATATATAATAACATGAATTTATACCTGATAGGCTAACTTGGAAGTCAACTCACAAGAAACGCCATACGTAAGTCATACAACTGTAGGAGGGCCTATAAATGCAATTAGAATACTGCAGGAAGAAAAGTATATGGTATGGTAGCTCCGGTCGTAACGGTAACAGATATTTATACCCTACTCAGACGTCTTGTAGGGCTACGCGTATGAGAGATGAGACGTTTTTCCGTCGCGTCACTTACAACTGTTATGGCGCGAGAAGAGTTGTCTTGTCTTATGAATACCATTCACAGATGATACATGGTAAATCAAATTAATGAATTAAAATGAAAATGCCTTTATGCGATGGAAAAGCGGTTACATAAAATTTGTAGACAGACAGGAAATGGGGAGTCTCGTTGATTCGTTGTTATATAGAAGTAACCGTTCGACTTATTCAGGTCAGTAGGTGCATGTTGTATTCAAATACGAGAGGCTGCCATTAGATAGCTTGGGAGGGAGTGGGGTGGACTTTTGTCCATGTTCTTGTCTTCACACCAGAAACCTTATACATCGACTGCAGCCAGCTGATCCCTGATCTATGGATTATATCTTCCCAAACAAATAAAGGCACGTTATATACTTTTTCTGTGAGCCTATCTATATCGGTTTATTCATCAGTTTACTTTCAGTTCATATACTATAGGTAAATAAATGACATGATCTGCCCGGGGCCATAGTCCTTTTCAAGTATTTTTGACGGAAAAAAATCTCAATTGACCCGGATCAAATCCATATTATATATACATCCATACTTAAACTTGGTGTGAAATGACGTTATTCAGACGGGAATGCAACGCATTAAAACCCAAACTAGTGATTTACATTCACGATAAATCGATGTGACCCACATCGATGTGACCCACATCTCCACCACCGGTATATATATATATATATATATATATATATATAGATATATATATATATATATATATATATATATATATATATATATATATATATATATATATATATATATATATATATATATATATATATATATATATATATATATATATATATATATATATATAACCAACACAATTTTAAAATTGTTATCAAACATGGCTACCGCGCGAATCGAAAACATGAGCAATATCACAGCGTATTAACGAGTATTAACTCCATTAAGTTGCATTGTGGGAGTCGGCCATTTTGAGTTTTTGAACAAAGTTTCATGATGTGCCGTATTTTAGTGCTCAAACAGAACAATTAGACAAAACTGTAGTGATAGAAACAGTCCTCGTGTCATTTTGTGATATAATCTTGCATTTTGTCACAATTTTTTTTTAGCTCGGAGGCGAGAGATCGAAAGTAGTAAACAGTGCGGAGCTGTCAGAGGCGGAGTTTCTTTGCCTAGCTTTTTACCCTGACGATGATGGTCTGATGATCGTTCTACTTCCGGCTACAGGAATGTTACTCCTTGGCTAAAATGACGTTTGAATTATTTTTGGGTGGCGAATTTCGGGGTGCGTGGTTTTGTTAGGTAGAATGACATATTTTCAATGAATATTTGGCGCGAATAGCTCGTAAACGGGTCTTAAGATGGTTGAGGCGTGATTTTTGGTGAGCTGGTAGAAAAATCGTTGTCCCAATTGGGTTTCTGCATACATAGAAGAAAGCTGCGGCCGGGCCAATGCACACCTTGTTGTTGTTGTTGTTTTCAAATAAGAGTGGTTTTGACAGCTTTGGCCATGTACCCCGTGCTGGCGCCTATTTATAGGGCTGCAGAGTGTGACGTCACGGACGGCCCGGGTCGCCCAAGCAACTCATCGACTGACTCTGCACAGCTTTAGAAAATGGCGGTCGTTAGTGTATCCTTCTTTTTGGGCGAAGAAAACGGAATGGATTGGAAAAGTTTGTTGAGAGATTTCAGGCGCAGTGAAAGCCAGTCTGAGGGACAGGTCATAAAAAAATTCAGGTGACACCCAACAGCTTTAATATTTGACTCTTTTCATCGAGTTTCGTAGCTCCGGTCGAACGGTTATATAAATAAATTCCGTTCTGATACAACAGTTTACGCGCATCGGCGGAAACGCGTTTGGCTAATGTGCTGCAGGACGCATCTAGAAAATAACATATATCAAGAGCCTGTACAAAAAATAGACCGGACGCACCAAAAAACTTACCCCCACTCGACGATATTCTTCAATAAATGCCATCGATATATCGTTTCTGAAAAATCGCGATACGATGTCTGCCATTTTGGAAAATATTAATTCCCGCGATTGCCTTAGCATCCCGGGTGGGGGCACTTGCCCTAACTCGGACAGGGGTGTGCCGCGGGACCTCGAAAACCCGTACCCGTTGTACAAGTTGAGATTGGCAAAAAGTATCCCCGTCGTACAAGGTATTGTGCGAATGTATAACCCGTCGTACAAGTCGAGAGGCCGAAAACACATACCCCTTCGCGCGGCACATGTATACTATCTCTATACACTTAAGTTCCCCCCGGGCTTAGCATTAGTCGTCGTTATTCTGAGCATGCGCAATGCACGTGGTCTTGAACTTGAAAACAAACATGTTGGTGTTTGGTAGTTGTCTGAATCGATCTCAATTTTTTTACATTGTGTCGTATTGAGAGAAAGTAAGACGTCTACTCAGACGTCTTGTAGGGCTATGAGTTTCGTAGCATTTTCTTCAACTGCAGGACAAATAACAGTGTTAAATCAAGTTCCCTAATTATCCCTGATGAAGGTGAAGCTAAGGGATGAAGGGACGATGATGATGGCCAAATGCAGCAGGTGCCCCCGTGGACTCTATAGATGTCATCACATAGCGGCCATCTTGCTGCGTACAATGCAGAATGTATCAAGTACTGACCACCAGCGTAGAAGGATAGAGAGGGAATCCGTGGAAGAAGCTAGGTCAGATGTCTGGACTAGTCAACAGATATAAGAGACACTGAATAATGTGTAAAGTATGGACATACATTAGGAGTTAATTTGTCGGTAATTTGGTTGAATATATCAATGAGAAAGTTCTCTCTCTGTACAGACCTATAGATGAGATGTACCGGAGAGACAATAGGGTAACGAATCGCCCAGTGGATGATGTACCAAGGGAGAGACAATAGGGTAACGAATCGCCCAGTGGATGATGTACCAAGGGAGAGACAACAGGGTAACGAATCGCCCAGTGGATGATGTACCAAGGGAGAGACAATAGGGTAACGAATCGGCCAGTGGATGATGTACCAAGGGAGAGACAATAGGGTAACGAATCGGCCAGTGGATGATGTACCAAGGGAGAGACAATAGGGTAACGAATCGCCCAGTGGATGATGTACCAAGGGAGAGACAATAGGGTAACGAATCGCCCAGTGGATGAGGCTGATAGGAATTGCTAGAACTCGCACTAAGTGACACGTTGCTAAGTCCAGGCTGCGAAACCCGCTTCCTTGACAACGCCTGTATCAAGTGAGCCGCCCAGGCAGGTTACAACACCTGAAACATTTAATGTGGTATTATCAAATATTGGCTAATTAGTAATAAACCAAGAAATCTCAAATATATGTTGGCTTAGGTGCTGAGGGAAATTCTTATTTTTGGAAGGCATCACTGACTTTTCTTGGTTACAAGTACGGCACATCGAGATGACGTAGTTTAGAAAAGGTATCAAAATATATCATTGAAAAAACCTTGTAATTACAAACAGCACTTGTTACGGTTCCATTTCAATTACCGCCCACGATTCATCCCCGGCCAGCTTCAGCACCACCCCCTCCCATTGCGATACGATCAGTCAATATGTTTTTGTTTATTTCTGATAATGCAGTAATAGTTTGATCTGTCCGGGACAGCTGCGTATGAGGCTACATTGTCGTATGTTCCACGGATGGCGTACATGGAATAGCCTAACAAAATGTCGACATTTCACCCTGAGTTTCAGTGTGAATAAGTCAAACGACATGCACGTTTTACCCACTCAGACAGTCCTTGATATACGAGCGTGCATTTAAAAAAAAATATGGTATTGGTATTAAGCGGGGATCCGCGGCAGCATTAAGCCAATCTTGATCACACCAGCCCCGGGGATCCGCGGCAGAATAGGATCCATCGCGATAACATCTCGTATTTGATCAGGAGAACATAAATACCTCAATATTTGTGGAGCACCTGATTTGGGGATGAACTGTAAACAAACGAGCTCTCGGAACTCGAGTCGAGGCGTTCCTGCTATCTTCTCGTCAATCACATTTATTATTGTTGGGTTGTTAATTTGGCGTCGTTAGTTTCGAGATATATTTTTTTCATGATGGTATGCATATATCCCTGATATTTTAAGAGGTAATAACTTATGTTGCTAACATTGTGGGAAGTGACTGGTCTCTGCCTAAACTGAAGGGTTATTTTCCTTACTTGGAGGAGTCCAATAAAAGGACACTTCACATTCACTGTGGTGGAGCATGACGAGTTGCCCGGTGCGACCTGGCGCATGCGCGGGATTCTGTTAGGTGATTTCCCACTCTCCATGGCAGACATGTTTGACTCTATGCTAACATAACGAATCCTAGCCTGCGCAGAAGCCGATGCGCAAGGAGATCGTTGATTTCCGTTTCTGGGATCTTAGATTGAAATGGTCGATCTGTTTCAGAGGATATCTTGCAGATAAGACTGTTAACGCTAAATACACAGGAGCGTCCGTTACTGTCTGGGATTTAACAACACAAACCGACATTAATATCTAATCACGAATCTACATATTCATTTATCATAGCGTATAGACGACTTAGTTGATTTAAGCTCGACCTCAGATAAGGTCAACAGACAACAGCTAAAGTAACAAGATTTGCGTTGAAGCGTCTGTCCTGTGTCTGCGCCAGTCGCCCCCTGGTGGACATCAGCGCTCGGATTCCAACATCTGCTTTCCAAGCGCCATTCGGTCCGTTATTGTAGGTCTGCTGGTCCTTATCCATCAGTCCTGGATCCCAGAGATGATAAGCTATACACTTTGAATGATTTACTATTGGAATGAAGGAAACCTGCATGGTTAAATATCAACCCAACCATTTCCAGTAACGCTATTATCAAAGTTTGTTCGCTTTAGTTCCTCCCCCGGCAGTCTACCGTCTTAGTCAAACGTCCAGCGCCTTGCTATTTCCGAACACAATACAAGTGCCAAGCATTATCAGGGACACTCGTTACTCCATGGTAATCATGATTTCATAACAGGGGAACTAGGCAGCAAATTTCCTCTGAACGGATGATAATGGAAAATCATTGCATCGTCTATTAGTTCGTTCGCATTTGATGCCAAGAGTTATCAGCATATGGTTATGAAGCATTTGTTGTCGACAGCAGGTCCAACATCGATATTATAACGGACATAATCACAACGAACCAAACAGGTGTTCACCTAAGTTTAAGGCACTAATGTTCGTTGATACGAAATAAATTCGTCTTACTTGCAAGTCAAACAAGAGAAGGTGGGGATCAATTCACAGTTTATCAAATTTAAGATGCACTTATAACAATTATAACCTGTCATGACGATGACTACGACATTATCAATGGAGACCCATGCGTCGTGGGTTTTTTTAACCAATTTGTTCATATTGTTATGGAAAAGCCTAAAGCCATGGAATTTAGCGATGCATTTTCGAATATCTTTAGGTAGCATAGCGATCATAGAATGAGATCAGTGGACTCGATAAAGCTCGACTTAAAAGTGGTAATGTCTTCAAGTATTAGATGTCTAATTTGATTCAGGCATCTGCGTTTATCGAAGCATTGAGGAAAAATAAAGCGTCGTCCGTTGTCTGGCGTCACCGCGCGTCGGCTACTGTATTAACGCGTCATGAAGTCTACTCGACCTAGTCGTCAGCTTATCGAGTACCTTAACAAGCTACACGTCGCCGCTGTCAACGCGCGGCTGCGCTTGCTTAATCTACGTGACGCGTCGTTACGCGCGCGATTGGTACTGACCCCGGATAAAAACAGCACCCAGGGGACAACCGTAGTATACGCGTTCACGACAACTGACCTAAGTTTCATACCTCACGACGACGAAGAAGACTTACGAAAATGGAGAATGGGTGAGTTGAACATAGAACCAGTTAATGTTTGTATTCATGGTAACTAAAACATAAAAGAACTCAACTGGAGGAAGCCATGTTGTGTGTAACGATTTCTTTGACTGGTACTGGTTAGTGTTACGAGCAAATATCATTACGGTATACTCTTACTTGGTTTAGAACAGTATATGGACGTTGTAACGTTACAGAGCAAGCGATTCAATTCGACAATACTTGTTAGTCTAGCTGCTTGCCTGTGGCGTTTGCAGATGTCGATTAATACGCTAGAAATCTCTCTTAATGGCTGCCATGGTGACACATTATCCAAGATTGGGTGTTCCTTATAAAGAGGGAAAATCAGTAAGCGTCAATTTAGCAACCAGACAATAATTCTTTATCAATTATTGGTGCATATTACATAGAAGTAACTTCTGCGTCAAATGGTTCAGCGAATACTGACATCTCTGAAAAGTCCTCATGTAAGTCCTCGTTGTAGTGTGCACCGAAAATACATGTTCAATCGCGAATCGATCTGCGAACAATTCCGAATATACTCTCTTTAATATATATGATACTAAGCACGATATTGAACCAGGAATGCATGTATCAATTAAACAATGATGTGCGTTGACGAGGCTCGGGATTTACCTCTTCGCGACAGTATTTAGTGTCTTCCGGGCTTGTCATGACCATTTGCCTCATCACTGTTACAAGCAAGTAACAATATGTTCCGACTGCTATTAATATTTTAGTTCACGTAGCATAGGGTACACATGAAATGCCTTAGCATAGGGTACACATGAAATGCCTTAACAACCATTTCTTCATTACCATGTGTAAAATACAACTAATCTCTTATATTAGTCACGATCGGTCGTTTTATGATCGATTCTAATGGGATGGTCGGTAAAATTAGTGACATTTTCAATATTTTTTATGTTCATCGTTGCATCTTGTATCACTGAAAGCCATTTTTCTGGCCTTTATATTACTAACATCAGTTATGATTTCCATGAATCCTTTTCCCCTTTGTTGTAGTGAACTTGTGAGAAGCGTTCGTCGCCAGAGCAGCAAGTCTGTCTGTGCGTCCGGAGACTGGACGTCCAGTGCGTCACGCAAGCCGTACACGCGTTATAGCAAGCCGCCCTACACCTACCTGGGCCTCATCGCCGCTACCATTTGGACCTCCCCGAGCGGCCAACTGACCCTCAACGAGATCGTCAACTGCCTCACACGCGCCTTCTCCTTCTTCAGGTTGTCCGCCTACAGAGGCTGGCGTGATTCGCTCAGACACAACCTCTCTCAGTCGCCATGTTTCGTCATGAAACCTAAGAACCCAGGCAATCCCCGCGGCAAAGGGAACTACTGGTGCGTCGACTGGGATAAGGTTCCCATCAACTCTTTTGATCTACAGTCGCACGCGGACGCGTCGCGTACGGGTGTGTACGCTGACAATCTGTTCGATGAGATGGATGTGGTTGTCCGACCTCGGCAGTTCGCCTCGTCTGATGAGGTTACAACAGCTGCCTTTAACCTGTGTTCTGTCAGTGACAATATGAAGGGATGTGTTGGCGAGGGTGACTCAGGGCCAACTACCAAGACAGAGTCACCCTGTAATTCACGGCGCCGTGAAACTTCGTCAGCCCCGCAGCCACCATCGTCGACAATCAACGCCGAGTGGACCTATGGCAATGTCCCCTCCACCGATATACCGCGTACCATCGCACAAGGTACCGACGCACCACATACCAGCGTACGGTGTACCAACGCACTGGGTACCGACGGAATGGGTACCAGCACACGCGCTGAAAATTCACCATCAATTTGTGCAAAAACTGTGAACATTGTTCCGGACTGCTTTTCTGCACATGCGCAGTTAAAAAAACATACAATTCACTGCAACACCAGCGATTCAAACGAGGAATGTTCTCCAAATCGAGACCCCTTCCTGCAGAGCAGCACCGACTCGCCTTCTCAAACCGTCCATGGGTTCAGTGACATAGTGCCCGTAACGAAAATGACATCGTCCACAGACGTCACAGTGACCTTGACCTTGTCCGAGTCTGGGTGTGATTTCAAGCGAGAAACCAGCTCGCCGTGGTATGAAGGTTACACAGAGTTCGATGAGATGCATCCCAGTCCTCTGAGCGAGTTCGTCGACGTCATCCTCAAACACGCCCACCCTATTGGCTCCCCCTGCTGACGAACCCTCGTCCTCTCAGCGAGTTCGTCGACGTCGTCCTCAAACACGCCCACCCTATTGGCTCCCCCTGCTGACGAACTCTCGTCCTCTCAGCGAGTTCGTCGACGTCGTCCTCAAACACGCCCCACTTTTTGGCTCATACTGCTGACGAACTCTCGTCCTCTCAGCAAGTTCGTCGACGTCGTCCTCAAACACACCCCACCTATTGGTTCCTCCTTCTGACGAACTCTCGTCCACCCAGTATATACCCGACCACGATGCGTATTTCTCTTATATATTCTGCACTGCACTGTTAACTATTAATGGTCTAATGAAAATAAGGATTCTTGGACTCATGCGACGCGTTTTCCTATATGTATGACGGTTGCAATACGCGGTGTATTGCATCAGCTGTTTTCATCGTTCGACAACGGAACTATTTATAAATAATTAGATTATTGTTTTTATGTGAATCTGAGTATGTTTAGATGTCAATAACTATTTGCTGTACATGTGGAGTATTACGAATCACCGACACCGAAGTCAATTTCACAGGCCTTCTCACTGTTGGTTCAATGGACGCACATAAAAAACAAACGCGACAATCATTAGGGGAGGATCATCATAGTTCTTAGACGACGTGGTGCATTCCATATAATGCTTCTATTTTAGTGTAGCTGTTACAATGACTCTACGATACCCCCTTCATGTTATGGGAACACCAATTCATCGATAATTGATCGAAAAAGCACATCGAAAACCGCCTCTGAGCTATGTTTACAAAAAATTTCAAATGACTTGAACCAGTAACCATGCATGCGATACTCTTCCATTTTCTTGTATTGTCGCTCAGTTTCATTTCGATGAGCCGGCCAGGATAAATATTCGTCATTATGATAGAGCTTGGCGAAAATGAGTGGTGAATGTTGCATCATATCGATTGTTATTAATATAATCATTTCAGTTAGTTGTTCAATCATTTGGTTTGAAGTATTAATGTTGCAAATTCAGCTGAAGTGCGCTATGGCCGTGTTATTTCCAATGCATTAGATTTTCTTATAGTGAAACAAAAGCCAGGAAGATTAGGTCTGTAATAAAACAAGGCTTGAATCTGACGTCATTTGAATCCTAATTTTTCAGTTAGCATTGCATTCTCTGTGATATGAATATTTTAACAAAAGCACCTTGCTTGTAAATGGGTAAGAAACCTTGTTATACAACGACATTGACAAATTGGACGAACCCCCATCGTTAATTAAGGGAGCAATCGTGTTTGGTTATGGCAGAGTGAAGCAAGTGACAGTCTCCTGTCGTGACTCTGTGTCCTCCGCTTGACGGACAGTGAAGGTAAACTCAGTGTAGCCAAAGCACGAAGCACCTGCAATAATAGAGATGTACATGTTTCCACTTAGCGAGAACGATAGTTTATGATTATTGCTTTCACTGGTTGACGTCTTTGGTTTGCTTTCCGGCCAAACTATTAAAATAACTTAATATATATACATAGAAACAAACTTAATCGCAATATTAATATCACAGTTATTTTAAAGTAGTATTACTTACCGTAGTCTCCTTGGTTGTTGAGGACAATGAGAGCCCCATTAAAGTCGGGGTAATTTTGGCCAATCGGAGTGAGGGCTAGCCGCGCTGCCTCGGCCGGGCTACTGCCGGTACTCATGTAATGCACCGCCATCTTACTGAACTCATACGACCAAAGCGATTTAAACATTCGTAATATTTGACAAAAGTGGTTTGTCTTTTAGCATTAATTAGAGGACAAATACCAACCTTGGCAGAAACCGCATCATGACGTCACCATTTCCGGTGGCAGCAGCGCCCCCTATATCCACGTCAGCGTACGCCCCTGCTCCGGGGATGGGCGAATCCCCGACGCGTCTGAGAAACAAGATATTTGTTGTCATTGCCAATTATTCACATATCTTAGACGCTCCCATGCCTAGCTGTAGTCACTCACGGAACATCTAGTCTGAATCCCTAATGTTCTAACCACGACTGCCGTGTATTCATAAGTAATCTCTGTAAGTTATCTCTGATGTTCACTTACCCAGGAACCTTGTACCGAAGGCCGTTGGTCGACGTCCCCGCCGCCACATTCCCATCGTCGTCCACTACCAACATACCTATGGTGTCATGGTTGTCCTCCGAGGACGAGTCCAACTCGGCGCGCATGCGCCTAATAAGTTCGGGAGCGGGAGTGTAAGGTCCGCAGTTTTCTGTTGGGTCCGGCAAAACATTCTACACAGAGCGAAGATGGTTTTTAATTTCGTGATTATTAATTCGGTTGATAATTTGGAAGTGATTGGTCGTTCTATCATCAAATACATGATAGTTGATTTCTTGTGGGTCTCTCATGTTATAAAATACGGCAATCTTTGGCTTTCACAGAGAGCCATTACGTTGAAACCCATGCCTTCAACCACCATTGTTTGTTTTTGGTTGTATGATAAACTTTTATGTTTATAAATGGTTGACGTTTCCGTAATTCACCCTTCTATGGTTCGGTTGACAGTCGTTATCACGCCATTGCTCGTATTGCTCACGTGACTGATCCGTCTCAAGGTCACGCAGTTCAAACCCCATATCCAGAGCGAACTGGGTCGCTGAACTCAAATAACGAAACCGTGATTACACGAACCACTGACAGATTAGGTTATAGTCTTCCATTTCTTAAAATCTGTTTCGGTTATGGCACCGGAAAAAAATAAACATATGTTATTCAAAATTAACTAATATATCTCCCGTTATTTTGCTCCCAAACAACGATGTATCTGGCCCACATGGACTAAGCCTCTCCCCAAATGTCCTACATCAGACGCATTATAGACAGTACCCGAAGCAGTGTTCAAATCTTCGAAACAGCAACATCCTGTGTTATCACCATTCCAATAACCGTTAGATATTCACATTTCTTCAACGCACTAACCAGATGACGGGCAGCATCACATCTTCCAGATGTTGGGATACAAAATACACTCACCGTCATCACCGACCAATAGAGTGTGACCTGTTGTCATCATAACGTAGTAGGCCACCTCGGCGGCTCTCTGAACTCCCTTCAGGCACCCCACTGCGCCTGCGTCATGCGTCACACTGGCACACAACGCATAGAAATGGACACATTACAAAAATGATTCTCATGTAGGGCTATTAAGTGTGACATCGCTGATAACGGTCTAAACTGGCTCCTTAACACCTTTTCGCTGTAGCTTTCTAGTCATGTCTGGGAGGTAATATCTAGGTGAGTACGAATCGGAGAAATATCAAACTTACATGGTTACTTACAGAATCACTGGGGCTATAACATGTGATGATTCACTAGCTAGAAACGATTTCAAGGACAAAATGTAAGACGTCAAAAGTCCCTTTCTTGAATAGCAATGATATAGGGCCCCCTTGCCATTGAAGCCACCAGTCTGGCTATTTTCGCACCTTTTTGCGGGCGCGACGTAAGATCGGATGGAATTATGACGACATCACTTTGTAGCCCTATATAATCAATATATCTGGAGCCATACAATGAACACACAGTAAAGGCTGAATGTTATTGGGAGGACTGGTACCTACCCATCCATAATGAGAGCATCGAGTGTGGTTTGTCCTGCTTCGTTGGGACGTCCTGGACCCACGGAGAACCTGCAGTGTTCCGGGTGTTGATCGCAGTGAGAGCAGCCGGTCACTACAGCCAGCACATGGCTGCTACCGCCCTCCAAGGCCTCATAAGCTGGCAGGATCACACCATTGGCGTTGATATACTAATTGATGATCAAAGCGACAGGGTAACCATACATACATACATACATACATACATACATACATACATACATACATACATACATACATACATACATACATACATACATACATACATACACATACACACACACACACACACACACACACACACACACACACACACACACACACACACACACACACACACACACACACACACACACATACACACATACATACATACATACATACATACATACATACATACATACATACATACATACATACATACATACATACATACATACATACACACATACACACATACATACACACACATACATACACACATACATACATACATACATACATACATACATACATACATACACATACATACATACAGTATGTATGAAGTCATGTTTGGAGATTTGGGGAGTTGTATGTGTATGTCCACAGATCGAATATCCCTTGCAGGCTGGTGTTCAATAAGTTTATGTAAATAGCTTGGCGAGGTAATATTAACAGCCTTCAAGGTGAGTAGCGGATGTTATCCCCGCGCTTTCTTTTTGCAACAAGGCGAGCGGCAGTATTTTGTGCGTGTTGCAGTTTTGCGATAGTCGAGATGATATAAATGCGTGGACAAGTATTTCAGTTGTGGATTGATTCAGGTACGTTATTTATCTTCTAAACTGATGAAAGAGATATTGAGTTGATTTCATAACATTTCTGGCTGTTTGTGATGTACAGCCATGCCTGTGCATCAACAGCGTATTTTTGCGGGGGAGTAAAATGTGAGATAGATCTGAGTATCACCAGCATATTGGTGGAATTACAGTCCAATTTGATTTATCAGATTTCCAAGTGGGGATGTGTGGGCTGTAAACAGTCATGGTGCTTTCCAATATATCTGCGCTCAGACGCTTAGCTTTTGCTGCAGCACAGAGTGAATCAACCCGCCGACAGGGTGTAACAAAACACTGTCAGTCACCTTCAAGCTTAGATCTTCACCAACGTCGTTCAGATTCCCTGCTGGCTATTTTCGGGGAGGAAATATCTACGGACTGCATTATTAATCGGCAGACTAACCCCATCCTGACTAAAAAGGAATCCAGATGTGTGCTTGTATGTGATGTGTGCGATGTGTGCTTGTGTGATGTGTGTGTGATGTGTGCTTATGTGTGATGTGTGCTTGTTGTGTGATGTGTGCTTGTGTGTGATGCGTGTGTGATGTGTGTGTGATGTGTGTGTGTGTGTGTGTGGACATTTCTTTTGCAATTTCCCCTTGCTTGTGTGTGTGATGCGTGTGATGTGCGCGCGTGTGTATTATGTGTGTGATGTTCGCCTGTGTATGTATGTGTGTGTGATGTGCGCGTGTGATGTGCGCGTGCGTGATGTGTATGATGTGTGTTTGTGTGTAATGTGTATGTGTTTGTGATGAGTGCTTGCGTGAGTGCATGTGATGTGTGTGCTTATGTGTGGGAGCAATGTGTGTGCTTGAGTGTGATGTGTGTGTGTGTGTGTGTGTGTGTGTGTGTGTGTGTGTGTGTGTGTGTGTGCAATATATACGACCGCTGAAATCCGTATGAGTGTAAGAAATACTTTATAAATCAAATCATTTCACTGCGAAACAAGTAAGCACGTATAGGGTATAACGGTACACCACCACTAATGTGTTATATAGCGCCCCAATAGATGGTATGAATATGAAGATATAAGGTGGACCTGATTGAGCAGCCACCTTCTAGGATCAATGGAAAAAAAAATACACGGAGATGAAGATGAAAAAGATGCAAACGATTATCCAAGGGCATGTCACTACCAGCCGATTGACTAAACAAGGTCGTTCCAACCTCTCGTCTGTGTTACAGATAAGGCTCTCGCAAGGACCACTCTACTTAACCACCTGGAACCCATTGTTCACCGACAGAGTAGCAACCCATGGCCAACAGGTTGCCTCCCGTTAATCGCCTCTTACGACAGGCAGAAGGATACAGTGGGCATATTCTAACCCCGGGCCACAGGGTGAACATCGCGAAACAAAGATGGAAGACTGTGGTCAGAGATAAAAAACACACAAATTAATAATTTAGTTTACATTTTGGATCCCGAATTAGAAGCTATCGTCCTATTCTACGCTTCTCAGAAAGCAGTACTGCCATGGTATTTAGGCTGCGCAGATGGTGTACAACTACACCGCACACGTGTAAACAGCATCTGACCCATGCTATATCGATGACATCTGCAAATACTGACACCTGGGCTACAGCTGACAATACTGAATATATATACACACACACACACACACACACACACACACACACATATATATATATATATATATATATATATATATATATATATATATATATATATATATATATATATATATATATATATATATATATATATTCAGAATTGTATATATTTATATAACTACAGGTGCCAATCAACATAGCTGCTTTTTGAACAAGGTGTCTTTTCAACACTGATTATGCTAAGTAATACAAAATGCGACTGCAGGACATAGATGACACAGTTACGTAGATTGGTAATACTGTATATATAGCAATGTGTCAGCACAGAAACACTGACCTTCATCAGTGGCTTCAGGGTAGGGCCATGTTGTAAGAACGGTTCTGATAGCCAGTGAGTGCTTCAGAGTGCAACATAGCAGCAGACAGAAGTATAAAGCTCTCATCCTGAGTCGTCACATCTATTTCGGATGTTAGATTATCGGTAGTGTGTTGTGTGTCTAGGTAATTAACAATCAGTGCAATATCAAGTTCATTTTTTAGACAGTATAATCTTATCTCTATGAATAATGTAGCATCTGTACACAGGTCGGGGGACGTTTCATGCTATGGGGGTTACTGCACTCTGCTAAAACTTAAATTGTCCTACCAAAGATGAAAATGAACAAATAACAAACCAAATGAAATGAATCTCCATTCAGTGCTTCACAGTAAAGAATAAATAAAAACAAATAATTTGCCAGCAGTAGTTAACCATAAACCAACTTCCCTCCAATCAAGAAAGCTCTGATTACCTTCCATGATAGTCGCCCCATGCGATGATAGCCTACACCCAGTTGAAGTGTTTGAACTATGGCAATAATGCACACACAAGACACCGACCCAAGATGGGCGATAACATATTAGCATTCATTTGTTCTTTGTATGTGTGCTAGTTGATTAAAGCAGATGTCCATTAACTTGTCGGTTCATTCGTCAGGTCAACTCGTGTGGGGCAGTATTCAGTAGTGACGTATTAATAGACAGCCGAAAATTTTCACAAGTACAAATGAAAGCAATACTTACATTGGAAATTAGACTATGGTTAATGACCTTTCGCATATGTCCATAAGAAGAGAGCTTTATCAGAGGACAACATTATATTCTTGTGAATCTATTTCTGGCCATAGAAATTCGCATACAAAGAAATGTTCAAAAGGTGTTACTATCTCCATGAATTTTACTGTTCAGTCTGGGTTCTCCCAAAATAATTGACCAACATCATAAAAACTATATAACAGGTGTGATTTTTTACATTGAAACATCTTAGATTATGACGTTGTCATGAGGTTCCAAGCAAGCACGATCCTGGTTATCACAGAGTGAAGCACGGCACAGTTTCCACTCGAGCCTCGGTCTCGTCGCCTTGTCGAATGGCGAAAGGGAAGGAATTGTAGCCATAGCATGAAATGCCTGCAACAACACACCCACTTTCAACCGAAACTAATCACAACATTAAAAATAAACCATTGTTATTTCTGTATGCTTAAGAATTACTATCAAAGGTTTATTACTCGAATCACTTATCAGTCGAACGAAGTAAATATTGTAAATATTGGCAATAAAAATTGAAAAGGGTACCAGAAAAGTCTTCATAGTACTCGTAAAATGTGCATATTTCTTTACCATATTCCCCTTGCTTGTTAAGAACTATGATAGCTCCGTCAAAATCAGGATATTTCTGGGCTATCGGGGTGAGAGCTTGTAGTGCTGCCTCAGCCGGACTACTGCCGCTACTCATATAATGTACCGCCATCTTACTAAACTCAAACAAATATCTCCATATACATCAATATCTGGCATATATAATCTTTGTTGACTTAATTTGATAATATCTAAAATAATCATAAATCTGCATGAAGAGATAATACCTAGGCAAAAATCGCATCATTATATCTCCATTTCCCGTAGCAGCAGCGCCTCCTACATCCGCATCGGCGTAAGCACCCGCGCCTGGTATCGGCGAATCACCTACGCGCCTAAGGGATACATAAAATTGAGTAAAAAAACAAAACAAAAAATGTTTATATGCTACACATATGCTGGGCTAATTACAATGCAAACCAATAGCATAAAGAATATGCTTAGATTTGCTACTGGAAACGAAAATGTGCTTCGAAAAAATCATCGGTTTACAGAAATATGCTTCAAATGCCTTACCCAGGAACCTTGTACTGAAGGCCGTTGGTCGACGTCCCCGCCGCCACATTCCCATCGTCGTCCACAACCACCATACCTATGGTGTCATGGTTGTCCTCCGAGGACGAGTCTAACTCGGCGCGCATGCGCCTGTTAAGTTCGGGAGCGGGAGTGTAAGGTCCGCAGTTTTCTGTCGGGTCCGGCAAAACATTCTGCACAGAGATGTTGGTGTTCAATTCATATTATCTTAATTCTTAAAGGGACTGGGCATTCTGGAAGAAATGACACCTTCTTTCAAGTTACCATTGCACTTAGAAATATGTTGACGACAACCAGCCTTAAATATTCAACAAAGCAAGAAGATATCATCCGCCTGACAATAGCTTGAGCGTAAATATATGTCTGATAAAACAAATTTAACTTTCATAGCATACGTTTGAATATTCAGCGAACATTTACGGAATTTTTACCTTTCTATGGTTCGGTTGACAGTCGTTATCACGCCATTGCTCGTATTGTTCACGTGACTGATCCGTCTCAAGGTCACGCAGTTCAAACCCCATATCCAGAGCGAACTGGGTCGCTGCGTCCACAAAACGATTAACAAAATCAACATCCACAATCACGACCACTGAGTTATCACCAGGGCTTGTAGAAGGAACATATTTATCCCCTGTATTTCCTCGATTATTTGTGTTTGAAATAAATAATCATATGAACATTTATTTTGCTTACTAATAAATATGGGATTTAATGAAACAGATTCGGACACGTTTTGGTAATTTTTGGTACTCACCGTCATCGCCGACCAATAGAGTGTGACCAGTTGTCATCATAACGTAGTAGGCCACCTCGGCGGCTCTCTGAACTCCCTTCAGGCACCCCACTGCGCCTGCGTCATGCGTCACCCTGTTACGTTACCCAATATATGATCTGGCTGAATGAAGTACATGCATTGGCATACCGTATTACGTTAGAGTCTAAAGGCTCTTTTCAGAGATTTTAAGACCCTTTTTAGATTACTTTATCCTGTAGCCCTGCGCGGACGTATTATTTCATTTTAACATATAGACGTCCCGCTGAGCTTTGTCCTCCCAAAACATTGTGCAGATCCCGTGGGGGTTTCACTATGTGGAGGTTAGTGGGGATGTGCCGCCAATTTGGGTCGGCTTTGGGGGCATTTTGGTATACCAATGGGTCTTTATTTCTTGAATGGCATAGCAATGGGTCGGTTTTTTGGGCAATGACCTGGTACGTATTTTTGACAGCGAGTGTAGCAATGGATATTTGTTTTATGATGGGTATCCAATATGATGCTCAATATTGGGAGTTTGATCAAGTCATTGGTGGCCATCCCTATCAGTCGACTGATAGGGATGGCCACCATTGACTTGAGCAAACACGCTGACCGGCTACGTTAGTGCTGACGACTTACCCATCCATGATGAGGGCGTCTAGCGTGGTCTCACCGGCCTCATTGGGTCGCCCGGGCCCTACCGTGTACTCGCACTGATCCGGGTTCTGGTCGCAATGGGAGCAACCAGTCACCACAGCCAAAACATAGCCTCTGCCATCCGCCAGAGCGTCGTAAGCTGCACCAGCGAAAGTCGTCACAGTAATACACGTTGTAATCATCGTGGAATGTATTGAGCGCTCGGTTCCCGACGCCAGGCTTCCGAGCGCCAAGATATGCATATAGCTATTGACACCGGGGACCGAACGCTTGCGGTTTTAACGACACTCTTATGGCCAGAAGCTGTATACGATACAAAACATGGAGCAAAAACAGCATTAGTGTAACCAGATATTCATTACAGATGCACATGTGTAAATTCAAAATCAGCGACCTCGACACTGCATGACAACATATGCAGCTAAACAAACCATATCCCCTTTGTGACCTAACATATATGAAGCTTTCTTGACAATATATCTTAAACCAACGAAAATGTGGCGGAGTTATCTTCAATTGCCGACAACCTACAAAGAGTATACATCGTAACTACCTGCATCAGTGGCTTGAGGGAAGGCCCAGGTTGTCAATACGGTCCTGACCGCGCACGAGTGATGCAGCGAACTGCACAGCAACAAACATAGATACAGCGCCCACATCGCGGATAACTTCGGATAATCACGTTCTCTCAAAGTGTTAAGTTGAACATGTACAGAGAACAGGTTGCTTAAATAAGGGGCATGTTTTGATTTGCACCTCTCTTATCAAACTGCTTTTTATAAAACACCCGTCAAAATTTCCACGAGAGCAGACAATCTTTAACAGTGGGATAATATTTAACCGTGGGAAAACTTACATTTGGTTTGGAGCGGTATGCTCAGATATTTTGATAAACTCTCACATATACAGTTACATATATAAACTCAGATTCACTTACACACACTCACACACACACTCATACACAAACACACATATAAATATATACATATATATATATATATATATATGTATGTATGTATAATAATAATAATTATAATAATGTCATTTATTTTGGGAGCGCAACATTATATGCATTTCTATGCGCTTGAGAGTTCATGCACGTTCTTTTGGGAATAGGTGTGTTTTAAGACTTTTCTTGAAAGCCTCGATGGATTGCGCCTGGCGGATAGCTCTTATGAACCAAGTGAAGCTTACGCTCCCTCTTCAAGAAGGGAGTACCCGATCGACTCTTGGTCTGTTGGGCTACTGGCGGAGGCTGTCATCAAGATTGTTCCACAGCCGCGGCGCAGCTGTCTTGAAAGATCTTCCGTCAAAAAGCGCATATATATATATATATATATATATATATATATATATATATATATATATATATATATATATATATATATATATATATATATATATACATATATATATATATATATATATATATATATATATATATATATCGATTCAGACAACTACCAAACACCAAACATACACAAGTGAATCGAGTTATAGAATGCAATGATGTTTTACGGACAATTTCATCCCTTTTCGGCTGGTGATTTCATCCGTGGTAATTATTTGTAGTTCGATCAATTTGGGAAGCGGTAAAAAGTCAGAAACACAGCAACATGTTTGTTTACAAGTTCAAGACCACATGCATTGCGCGGGGGGGGGGGCACTTAAGTGTAAAGATATAGTATACATGTGCCGCACGAAGGGGGTGGTTTTTTCAACATCTCGACTTTTACGACTAGTTAGACATTCGCATAATACCTTGTACGATGGAGTATACTTTTTCTCATTCTCAACGAGTACAGGTTTTCGAAGTCCCGCGGCACACCCCTATCCGAGTTAGGGTAAGTGCCCCCCACTTGGAATGCTAAGGAAATGCGGGAAATCGCAAGAATTAATTGTTTCCAAAATGGCAGACATCGTATCGCGATTTGTTAGGAAACGAACTATCGATGCCATTTATTGAAGAATAGCGTCGAGTGGTGGTAAGTTTTTTGGCGCGCAAAGTCTATTTTTTGTTAAGGCTCTTGATATATGTTATTTTCTAGGTACGCAGAGTAGTTCTTCAACCCAAACGAGAACTTGCCGACTGTGTTTGACGAACTCTTTGTAACGGTATAAATTCATGTTACCGTTACACCGGAGCTACTCCGAGAACTGCGACACTCTGTGATCTTCAAGATAGCTCTTAATCCAGCTGAGAGCTGTTCCCCGCAGACCGATGATGGCGAAAAGTCGGTCAATAAGGTAGGAGTGATCTACAGTGTCGAACGCTGCCTACAGGTCCATCAACAGCAGGAGAACCCCTTTACCTTCATCCAGTGCGACATCAATGTCATCCTTCACTCGGAGCAGCGCCGTCTCCACGCTATGACCTCTCCTGTAGGCCGACTGAAAGGGATCAAACAGACCATTGCTGGTCATGTGCTCAGTTAGACGACTAGCAGCTATCCTCTCAATAAGCTTCCCCAGGAATGCCAGGTTCGACACTGGTCTGTAGTTCTTTAACATGTTAGTGTCCAGACCATGCTTTTTGAGCAGAGGAGTGACAATCCCTTTTTTCAGACTAGTCGGTACTCTCCCTGACATGAGAGACGCATTTACACATCTAGTCATCACCGGAGCCAGTACCTGCAAGACTTTCTCATCCTTCAGCAGCCAAGTTGGCAATGGATCCAGAGAGCAGGATTTCGTGGGGCACTTCTTGATCAAGGCAATGACTTCACCACAGGTAACTGCAGAAAAGGACACCAGCAGCTCCCCTGCAAGTTTACAGTCTGGTAGTACCCTACAATCATCCACATCAGCTGAGTTCATCACCCGACGGATACCCTCAACCTTGTCATAGAAAAAGTTCACAAAGGTGTTTGCCAGCTCAGCGCTGCTGTTTGCGGTTGGTAATACAGATGTCGTGGGCTGCAACAGCATCTGCAAGTGCACAGTAAGACTAGTTTTGAGGTACTTTTTTTCAAACTGGCGGCGGACTTTCCGCGCCTCGTGGATGGTGTCATTATACCAAGTTTTTCTCCCACCCTGCTTAGGCGAAACCAGACAGAGAGGAGCATGCAGGTTCATAACAGCCAGCACTGTCCTGACATAGCTCTCTGCACATGCATCAGCTTGTGTTGGTGGTGTGTTTGTGGCAAGAGCCTGGTGAATATATATATATATATATATATATATATATATATATATATATATATATATATATATATATATATATATATATATATATATATATATATATATATATATATATATGTATGTATGTATATATGTATATATATATATGTATGTATGTATGTATGTATGTATGTATGTATGTATGTATGTATGTATGTATGTATGTATGTATGTATGTATGTATGTATGTATGTATATATATAAAGAACACGATACTTTGAGTGCAATTTTAACACTGTTCCAAGGGCACAGTTCCAACCAATGCGGGTCGACACGACTTGTTACAAATACACAAATAACAAGTGGCTAACTTGCCTGGAAGTCCTGCTGCTTTTGACCCGATTTACTCTTGTATAAGCTTACACTAGGGGGAGCCAGATACTCCAGAGTTCCGTTTCTGCGCTCTCAGCACTAGCACCAATTATGCTGCCAAATAAACATACGCCAATGCGAGATTAAATGCTATGTCATGAGAAATGTGACAGCAAACGCTATGATATGATGTTTGTGATAACATACGCTATGACATGATAATTATGACAGGAAACGTTGTGGCATGACAAATGTCACAGCAAACGTTATGAGCCTTCATATAATGTCATGTTGGCCTATTAATAGAAGCACACGAGTGGCCTCCTTAACAGTACTTGCAAATCCATTTATAACATTCTACCAGCTATACTGAGCTATCAAATTCACTTAGTTGTGGCTGTGCAAAGGTCATGACCTGATTTTATCCTTGAACCATCTATTCACCTGCTGATTTCTTAGTTTCAATACATTAAGTGTTAAAGGACGGACAGAGGTGATTTTAAATTTGCAAGGAAATGGTAACATAAGAAAAGTCAAAGTACGAATTGGTGCTGCCAACATGTTATATAATGAAACGAATCATGAAACAGGTAAACAGACTGGTGGATGCCACAGCCAAAGGTAGAGGATAAGCTCTGCTGAAGTGCCGAGCTAAAAAAAAAACAAGATCAAATATACTTGACAATATTTCTTGTTTATTACGATAATGATGCATTTTACATTCTTAATTGCAATACTGAGTTTGGGTGGCATTAGGGACCATCCCAAAATTACTTCATGCTAGGTGGGTAGGGGGAGGGATAGGTTGGTTAGCGTTATGGAGCGTTTCAGGGGGATTATGGGAGCTGTCTCAAAGGGTCAAAACAATGGTCCGTAATTTTGGAATGGCTCCTTATTGACAAATGATCATCATGAAAACCAGAAAAGAACATGTCAGTAAACTCTGACTATAACAATCACGGTACGAGATGAAAACACAACCACAATAACAAGTCCATGTTAATCCTCATTTTGAGAAATTGGTGGATGATATATATATATACATGCATGCATACACCACACACACGTGTACGATATACATATATATTTATATATATGTATGTATGTATATATATATATATATATATATATATACATGCATGCATACACCACACACACGTGTACGATATATATGTATATTTATATATATGTATGTATGTATGTATGTATGTATGTATATATATATATATATATATATATATATATATATATATATATATATATATATATATATATATATATATATATATATATATATATATATATATATATGAAGCACCCAAGCTCTAATGAGTGACAGCTCCAAGCTTATTTCTAGTAGAATGCACAACTTTTCAACAAATCTAGTAAAAGTAATAATGGGTTGATTTGTATAACTGCAGAAAAAGGTACATTTATATTTCTATGATAATGCATGTTTGATAGTATTGCATATGATAATGGCACATAAAACATTAGCATCCCGTAACAAGATACAGTGACTTCAGAAAGGAAACAAACATTCATACAATTCATACAGTGACAATGGAGTGGCATACACATTAGAAGAGAAGTGCTTATGTCCAGGTATAGATATAGTGGAATGTCCAATGCATCACAGTAGGTTACATATTTAAGTATATGGACACTGATAAAGTGTTGATTAATAATTTCGAAATCTTACTTGTTACTAATAATAACCTGTAAAAAGGAAATATTCCCCGGCAGATCAAATAGGATAGAACGCATGTCACACTGCAACAAGCAGACACGAGGGGGAATCCAATATAAGTATTGTGTTCAAACTGTACAATATATACTTTTTTAAGAAAAAGCAGAAAATTAACAATGTACAAGAACAATCAGCTGTAACAAGTCGCAGTGAATCCAACAATGGATCAGACGTGATGAGATATCGGCTAGAATCAATGAACACATTTCTTTATAACCATCCATGACATTTAGCTTGGTGATTGGGTGGGTATTAGGAATGGCAGCGATACAATTGCAAAGCAGGAAGACTCGGGTAACGACTCGGGTAACGACTGGGGTTGTTGGATGTTAGCTGGTGCGCTGAAGGTCACCTGTTCATTAACCTCTTCATGAGACTACTCTTGCTTCGAGAGGGGCGATGGTGGTTGGTCTGGACTGGCTGGGTACTGGCATCTGGCAAGGCCATCTGTAAACATCACACCAGCTTGTTAGGACAGGAGAACAGGTAAACTGATCAAGACAATGAACTCCTGTCATTGAAATAATAGATACATTCATCAGATGTATTGATATTCTATGAAGAAGACTACCCATTTGAGAAAAAAAAATCATGATTAATGATACAAAATCCTAATTAATAAGCATACAAGAAGGCAGAGGATATGTAAGATTGGAGCATTGATTCAAAAGTTTTTACATAGAGCATATAGCAAATATGCCAGCATGGGTTAATGATTGAAAATGGCCCTCAGCAAATTTGAAGCAATATCTGACAGCAATAGAAGCACGTTTTAAAATGATGACGTTCTAATAAACATTGCAACGTGCTTACATAACTTGTTCAAAAACAAATCCGACAAAGGATGTGACACATTTAAACATGACATGACCAGTAATGAGGTATTAGAGAGGATGGGGTAGCATGCAGCTGACAGACGGGGGGGGGGGGGAGTGAACCTGTAATCTCTCATGAAATAGAGAAAACAAGTAAAGTATGGTGAAGTATAGGAGAGTGGTGGTCTTGTCTTGAGGTGATAGGTAAGTCATAACCAGGTGTTGATTAGACATAACCAGGTAAATAAACCATTATGTCAGCTATAACCATCATGTCAGCTATAACCATCATGTCAGCTATAACCATCATGTCAGCTATAGCAATCAGCATGTAAAATAACTATCATGTCAGCTATAACCATCATGTCAGCTATAGCAATCAGCATGTAAAGTAACTATCATGTCAGCTTCGGCAATCAGCAGGAAACTTAAAAATCATGTCAGCTATAGCCATGCCAGTCATAGCTATCAGCACAAAACTTAACCATCATGTCATCTTTAGCATGTCAAATATAGAAACAATTGGATTATAACCATCGTTCCAGCTATATCAATCATCAGGTAACTTATCCGTCATGTCATCCATAGCAATCAGCAGGTAATATAACCATCATGTCAGCAACAACCATCAGCAGGTAATATAACCATCCTGTCAAGTAAACATGTCACAGAGCAGTCTGTAGGTAAACAAGTCAAGCTATCACACTATTATTAACGTTAGTGCAGGTCACAATATCACACAGCAATGAGCAGGCAGGCTGGAGCATCGTTACTGTGGATATATTATCCAGACACTACCTAAACAAGTTATAATTAGAAGATAAGAAAATTACAACAGATGTCTAGCAAATGCTTTCCTCAACAAAGACAGGAGTGTTAGTGGCTACAGTAGGTAACCGAGTATTTATCACGCTATCAACCGTTACTAACATCCTTGAATGCTTAAATACAACCAATTTAGGATGGCTGCTTTACTGGTCTAGAAAACACTCACTGATGACCCTCTAGACCCTAGGGAGAGGTAACTGAAACAGACCATGCACACAGCCGGTCATCATGTTAGCCATCACATCATCATCATCGTCATCAGCAGCAGCAGCAGCAGCAGCAGGAGTCTACAAAGCTAGTTGTTGTGACAGGATGATCTTTGTAGGCACTAACCACTTAAGGGATAGTTTTCATTGTTAATATATCAAAATAAATATCCAAGTTCCTCCAGTAAGCAACAGGCTAGTTGGCTAAGAAATTATTCTACAAATCTAAATGCAAACTACACTTGATGTTTAGGAAGCATGCAAATATCAGTGTAGTAAGAGGTCTCTTAACAAATGCTATATAAGGTTGTCGGGGGTTGTCAACAAGAGAAACCTTGACCAGTAATGTAGCCATGAATATGGGAATCCTGACAGTAGGCATATTAATATTAACAGCACAGATTGAATCAATTGGAAGAACAATCATTTAATCTCCTTAACAGCAAATTGAACACTGAATCTGATGAGTACCTTATATGGTGAAAGTGGGTCTTTAGCTCCAATAGCCAATACAATCAATCCTGGTGATTTCTTGTCTATCATATAAATATACACCTTCTCTGTTTTCCATTGCATGCATTTAATATTTCATGAGACCACATATGATTGAGGGATGTTTGTAGGAAGCTATGGCACCTATGCCAGGACCATTTAGGAGGACTGAGATCTGAATGAATACTCTTCTGATGAGGGATTTTTTGTAGGAAGCTATGGCACCTATGCCAGGACCATTTAGGACTGCATGAAGAATATTGTCATGAGTACCACCTATTATTTCTATTTGTAGGCACCACATCACATCAATCAACAAGTGGTAAGTAACACCACATCACATCAATCAACAAGTGGTAAGTAACACCACATCACATCAATCAACAGGTGGAAGGTAACACTGCATCACATCAATCAACAAGTGGAAGGTAACACATCACATCAATCAACAAGTGGAAGGTAACACCACATCACATCAATCAACAGGTGGAAGGTAACACCACATCACCTCAATCAACAGGAGGAAGGTAACACTGCATCACATAAATCAACAGGTGGAAGGTAACACTGCATCACATCAATCAACAGGTGGAAGGTAACACCACATCAATCAACAGGTGGAAGGTAACACCACATCACATCAATCAACAGGTGGAAGGTAACACCACATCACAATCAACAGGTGGAGAGTAACACCACATCAATCAACAGGTGGAAGGTAACACCACATCACATCAATCAACAGGTGGAAGGTAACACCACATCACATCAATCAACAGGTGGAAGGTAACACTGCATCACATCAATCAACAGGTGGAAGGTAACACCACATCACATCAATCAACAGGTGGAAGGTAACACCACATCACATCAATCAACAGGTGGAAGGTAACACCACATCACATCAATCAACAGGTGGAAGGTAACACCACATCACATCAATCAACAGGTGGAAGGTAACACCACATCAATCAACAGGTGGAAGGTAACACCGCATCACATCAATCAACAGGTGGAAGGTAACACCACATCACATCAATCAACAGGTGGAAGGTAACACCACATCACATCAATCAACAGGTGGAAACACCACACATCAATCAACAGGTGGAAGGTAACACCCACATCAATCACAGGTGGAAGGTAACACCACATCACATCAATCATGGGTGGAAAGGTAACACCACATCACATCAATCAACAAGTGGAAGGTAACACCACATCACATTAATCAACAGGTGGAAGGTAACACCACATCACATCAATCAACAAGTGGTAAGTAACACCACATCACATCTATCGACAGGTGGAAGGTAACATAGTACCTTAGCTGTTAACTAAGCACTTCAGTAACATCAACAAGCAATAGCTACCGGATATATCTAACAATGGCTGGAGGACAATAAAGCACATCCAATGACCCATATGAGTCATATAAATGATTAGTTATTTGATATCCATAAGAAATCAAAGGAGGAATTCATAAATATGAATTATTTCTACCATTCCAATCAGAAGTCAGACAGTTATAAGGTCGTACTGCAATCATGATGATGTCATGTGCTGGCATAGTGAAACATGTACATGATTTCTAGAGGTCCATGTCAGACCAGCATCCATGCCAGTAACAGGACCAACATCAGTACAGATGTAGCAAGCGGACTTAATGTCATTTATTGATGGAGATGGTTGTTAATGAGAGGGTAAGAATACATGGTGGAGGGGTGAATCCATGTTACTAACCGGCAGACGATGGAGATGGGAAGACAAGCTATGACTAACAGCTTTACCCTAGACCACACGTACACACACCATACTGTACTGAACAGAACAATGACAACACAACAACACATAGGATCCTGTCATTCCACCATTAGTCGGGTCAGCTAGGCTTACCTGACCACCATTAGTCAGGTGAGCTTAGCTTATCCGACCACCATTAGTCAGGTGAGCTTAGCTTACCCGACCACCATTAGTCAGGTCAGCTAGGCTTACCTGACCACCATTAGTTAGGTGAGCTTGGCTTACCCAACCACCATTAGTCAGGTCAGCTAGGCTTACCCGACCACCATTAGTCAGGTGAGCTTAGCTTACCCGACCACCATTAGTCAGGTGAGCTTAGCTTACCCAACCACCATTAGTCAGGTCAGCTTAGCTTACCCGACCACCATTAGTCAGGTGAGCTTAGCTTACCTGACCACCATTAGTCAGGTCAGCTAGGCTTACCCGACCACCATTAGTCAGGTCAGCTAGGCTTGCCTGACCACCATTAGTCAGGTCAGCTAGGCTTACCCGACCACCATTAGTCAGGTCAGCTAGGCTTGCCTGACCACCATTAGTCAGGTCAGCTAGGCTTACCTGACTGCACAATGTTGCTGATAACAGCAATATGCATATAAGTGATGTCTGATTAGTTGAAGAGCTACTATAATCCACCAATTTATTTGTCTGCTTCCATATAATATACAACATCTCACAAAGCCTATCCTTTGAGAAGAGTACCCAAAGCAGCATCAATGAATTCATCAGCAACAGAAACGCTGGCTCTTTCCCAAACATGATTACAAAGAGGCTGAAGAATGTTTTGAGAAATCCTCAAAAAAACAAAAAAAAAACCAGTAAAGATTGTAAAAAAAAACCCCAAAACAGCAGGTATCAGTCACCAAGCATGCACAGTAATTGGGAAATGAGAGGTTAGTGAGCCGGTGATAAATGACAGACTAACTGACCCTCTTTGAGGCGGAGCCCATCACCGTGTTCTCCTTAGGGAGAAGGCCAATAGGATTCTGAAACAGGAAGGTCACACACACACACACAGGTCATCAGCAGCCACTTGGACAATGTGAAATAACACAGCGGTGTTTTAATCCTTCTTAACATACACAGGTCAGGTAAGGAGGACATCCCCCTCCTCAATGTTAGCATTCAACTACACACATTTATCATTGTCAAAGGGCCGACAAACCACAACTAGATTGAACTTTCTCTTTTGTTGTGAATTATGTTTGTGTGGAAAACAGGACATGGAACTTAGCCCTGCCATCACGATGACAGTATAGGTAGAATGAAGGTCTTTTATATGCCAAAATCAACCTGTTTTATTCATTTAAAAGCTGGCATATAATATGTGTGCCTGGCATGTCATGTGTTTGGTGTTAGTCATGATTGCTAGTCATAACTGGTCAATACCAGGTTATGATTGACTGAATCTCATGCATAAGTTGCACCCACTCCATTTTTTCACTTGAATTTTTTATGTTATGCAACCTAAATACTATAAACCAGCTTGATTACAATAACATTAAGGGGACTTACCTGAGCAAACAAAATGGCCGCCATCCACCTGTACATCTCATCTGTGCCATTACAAATAACGCTGTGACCAAAATAGGAGCTGTAACAAAACAAGATATGTGTGGCTCATTGTAGCAGCTTCAGTAAACAAGAGTCAAAGGTCATGCAGGGCTGATTTTTGTTTTGAGTTTGCTAGGAGCCAAGAGGGGTCCTTGTGTAATTTGTGTTTGATATAATCTTTATAAGAAAACATGCCATCAAAAATGGATGTGTCACAAATGTGCCATCAAAGTTTACGAACAGACTGATGAACTGACGGATGCCAGAGCAATGATATATGAACAGCTCAGCTGAACAGCAGAATTAACAAAAACAGAGGATTATTGAAAACTAGCAGCAGTAATAAGTGACTTACTTAGTGACTTTGTCATCTCTCATGATAAACGTGAAGCCGGACCTAAACCCCCTGTGACCACATGAACACAGCATTCAGCAGAAGGTCTAGTGCATAATCCACAACATATATGATCCACCACCCATATGATCCACCACCCATATGATCCACCACCCATATGATCCACCACCCATATGATCCACCACCCATATGATCCACCACCCTTAGGATCCACCACCCATATGATCCACCACCCTTATGATCCACTACCCATATAATGCACTACCCATATAATCCACCACCCATATGATCCACCACCCATATGATCCACCACCCTTATGATCCACTACCCATATAATGCACTACCCATATAATCCACCACCCATATGATCCACCACCCATATGATCCACCACCCATATGATCCATCACCCATATGATCCACCACCCATATGATCCACCACCCATATGATCCACCACCCTTATGATCCACTACCCATATAATCCACTACCTATATGATTCACTACCTATATGATCCAGTACCTATTTGATCCATTACCTATATTTGATCCATTACCTATATATGACCTACTACGTATATGATTCACTCAGTATATGATTCACTCAGTGTATAATTCACTCAGTCAGTAAATGAATCTCTCAGTAAATGATTTGTTCAGTATATGATTCACCCAGTATGATTCACTCAGTATGTAAGTAATCCACTCTCTATATAACCCAATCAGTTTATGATAAAATAAGTACAGAACTGAATTATGCGAACAACAGCTATAAGAAATCAGCAATGTGTGACTTACTTGGCAGCTCCAATTCGTTTTTTCTGAACACCCTGATACACTGTGATGTCCTCTGCCTTCCATTCAGAGATTGGGGCATTCGCCTGAGATAGAAGAAGATAAAAATGACCCAAATAATTGATGCTCTAACCTCATATGATACATAATGCTAGTACAAATACGTGGATGTTAACATGTTATCAAATAAGATCAGATCACGCCCAGAGTAATATTAAAGCTTCAAGTTTATCACTATTGAGCACGGAATTGGTATCTAGCACTATATTACCCAGAGTTCTTACCTTGGTATCTATATTACCAAGAGTTCTCACCTTGGTATCTAGCACTATATTACCCTGAGTTCTCAACTTGGTTTCTAGCTCTATATTACCCAGAGTTCTCACCTTGGTATCTATATTACCAAGAGTTCTCACCTTGGTATCTAGCACTATATTATCCAGAGTTCTCACCTTGGTATCTAGTGCTATATTACCCAGAGTTCTTACCTTGGTATCTAGTGCTATATTACCCAGAGGTCTTACCTTGGTATCTAGTGCTATATCATCCAGAGTTCTTACCTTGGTATCTAGTGCTATATTACCCAGAGGTCTTACCTTGGTATCTAGCACTGTATTACCCAGAAGTCTAACCTTGGTATCTAGCACTATATCATCCAGAGGTCTTACCTTGGTATCTAGTGCTATATCATCCAGAGTTTACCTTGGTATCTTGGTATCCAGAGTCTAGTGTATCTATATTATCCAGAGTTCTTACCTTGGTATCTAGTGCTATATCATCCAGAGTTTTTGGTATCTAGTGCTATATCATGGTATCTAGTGCTATATTATCCAGAGTTCTTACCTTGGTATCTAGTGCTATATTACCCAGATCTTGGTATCTAGCAGGTCTTACCTTGGTATCTATGCTATATCATCCAGTCTTACCTTGGTATCTAGTGCTATATCATCCAGAGGTCTTACCTGGTATCTAGTGCTATATCATCCAGAGTTCTTACCTTGGTATCTAGTGCTATATACCCAGAGGTCTTACCTTGGTATCCTTGGTATCTATCTGCTATATTATCCAGAGTTCTTACCTTGGTATCTAGTGCTATATTATCCAGAGTTCTTACCTTGGTATCTAGTGCTATATTATCCAGAGTTCTTACCTTGGTATCTAGTGCTATATTATCCAGAGTTCTTACCTTGGTATCTAGTGCTATATATCCAGAGTTCTTACCTTGGTATCTAGTGCTATATTATCCAGAGTTCTTACCTTGGTATCTATCTAGTGCTATATTATCCAGAGTTCTTACCTTGGTATCTAGTGCTATATTATCCAGAGTTCTTACCTTGGTATCTAGTGCTATATCATCCAGAGTTCTTACCTTGGTATCTAGTGCTATATTATCCAGAGTTCTTACCTTGGTATCTAGTGCTATATCATCCAGCTTACCTTGGTATCTAGCACTATAACCCAGAGTTCTTACCTTGGTATCTAGTGCTATATTATCCAGAGTTCTTACCTTGGTATCTAGTGCTATATTATCCAGAGTTCTTACCTTGGTATCTAGTGCTATATTATCCAGAGTTCTTACCTTGGTATCTAGTGCTATATTACCCAGAGGTCTTACCTTGGTATCTAGTGCTATATCATCCAGAGTTCTTACCTGGTATCTAGTGCTATATTATCCAGAGTTCTTACCTTGGTATCTAGTGCTATATTATCCAGAGTTCTTCTTACCTTGGTATCTAGTGCTATATATCCAGAGTTCTTACCTTGGTATCTAGTGCTATATTATCCAGAGTTCTTACCTTGGTATCTACTATATCATCCAGAGTTCTTACCCAGAGTGCTATTATCCAGAGGTCTTACCTTGGTATCTAGTGCTATATTACCCAGAGGTCCTTGGATCCTAGTACCTATCCAGAGTTCTTACCTTGGTATCTAGTGCTATATTATCAGAGTTCTTACCTTGGTATCTAGTGCTATATATACCCAGAGGTCTTACCTTGGTATCTAGTGCTATATATTTGGTATCTTGGTATCTAGTGCTATATTATCCAGAGTTCTTACCTTGGTATCTAGTGCTATATTATCCAGAGTTCTTACCTTGGTATCTAGTGCTATATTATCCAGAGTTCTTACCTTGGTATCTAGTGCTATATTATCCAGAGAGTTCTTACCTTGGTATCTAGTGCTATATATCCAGAGTTCTTACCTTGGTATCTAGTGCTATATTATCCAGAGGTCTTACCTTGGTATCTAGTGCTATATTATCCAGAGTTCTTACCTTGGTATCTAGTGCTATATTATCCAGAGTTCTTACCTTGGTATCTAGTGCTATATTATCCAGAGTTCTTACCTTGGTATCTAGTGCTATATCATCCAGAGTTCTTACTTGGTATCTAGTGCTATATTATCCAGAGTTCTTACCTTGGTATCTAGTGCTATATTATCCAGAGTTCTTACCTTGGTATCTATGCTATATCATCCCAGAGTTCTTACCTTGGTATCTAGTGCTATATTATCCAGAGTTCTTACCTTGGTATCTAGCACTATATCATCCAGAGTTCTTACCTTGGTATCTAGTGCTATATTACCCAGAGTCTTACCTTGGTATCTAGTGCTATATTACCCAGAGGTCCTTGGTATCTCTTACCTGCTATATTATCCAGAGTTCTTACCTTGGTATCTAGTGCTATATTATCCAGAGTTCTTACCTTGGTATCTAGTGCTATATTACCCAGAGTTCTTACCTTGGTATCTAGTGCTATATTATCCAGAGTTCTTACCTTGGTATCTAGTGCTATATTACCCAGAGGTCTTACCTTGGTATCTAGTGCTATATCATCCAGAGTTCTTACCTTGGTATCTAGTGCTATATTATCCAGAGTTCTTACCTTGGTATCTAGTGCTATATTACCCAGAGGTCTTACCTTGGTATCTAGTGCTATATTATCCAGAGTTCTTACCTTGGTATCTAGTGCTATATTATCCAGAGTTCTTACCTTGGTATCTAGTGCTATATTACCCAGAGTTCTTACCTTGGTATCTAGTGCTATATTATCCAGAGTTCTTACCTTGGTATCTAGTGCTATATTATCCAGAGTTCTTACCTTGGTATCTAGTGCTATATTATCCAGAGTTCTTACCTTTTATCTAGTTGTATCCTATATTATCTCCAGAGTTCTTACCTTGGTATCTAGTGCTATATTATCCAGAGTTCTTACCTTGGTATCTAGTGCTATATTATCCAGAGTTCTTACCTTGGTATCTAGTGCTATATTATCCAGAGTTCTTACCTTGGTATCTAGTGCTATATTATCCAGAGTTCTTACCTTGGTATCTAGTGCTATATTATCCAGAGTTCTTACCTTGGTATCTAGTGCTATATTACCCAGAGTTCTTACCTTGGTATCTAGTGCTATATTATCCAGAGTTCTTACCTTGGTATCTAGCACTATATTATCCAGAGTTCTTACCTTGGTATCTAGTGCTATATTATCCAGAGTTCTTACCTTGGTATCTAGTGCTATATTACCCAGAGTTCTTACCTTGGTATCTAGTGCTATATTATCCAGAGTTCTTACCTTGGTATCTAGTGCTATATTATCCAGAGTTCTTACCTTGGTATCTAGTGCTATATTATCCAGAGTTCTTACCTTGGTATCTAGTCTATATTACCCAGAGTTCTTACCTTGGTATCTAGTGCTATATACCCAGAGTTCTTACCTTGGTATCTAGTGCTATATATCCAGAGTTCTCTACCAGAGTTGGTATGGTATCTAGTGCTATATTACCCAGAGTTCTTACCTTGGTATCTAGTGCTACCTTATCTATGCTATATTATCCAGTTCTTACCTTGGTATCTAGTGTATCTAGTGCTATACTATCCAGAGTTCTTACCTTGGTATCTAGTGCTATATTATCCAGAGTTCTTACCTTGGTATCTAGTGCTATATTACCCAGAGGTCTTATCTTGGTATCTAGCACTGTATTACCCAGAAGTCTAACCTTGGTATCTAGCACTATATTACCCAGAGTTCTTACCTTGGTATCTAAAGCTATATTACCCAGAGGTTTCACCTTGGTATCTAGCACCATATTATCCAAAATTCTCACCTTGGTATCTCTCCTCACTCGCAGCATGTACTGACTGAACTCAAAATAGAGCTTCTTGTAGGTTTTCTTCCCACGGTCATCACTGTATTGTAACTCACTGAAGAGGGACAAGCCAGGATCTGACTGTAAAATGTCACGCAATACAGAGTAAGGGTCAGCATTTAGGTACATCATAGCAAACACTTGATAACTTCTTGATTATAATCACTGGTATAGAGCAACCACTGACTAAAAGTCATATTACTTGTTCATCAAACTTTTGACAATGGACACATCATGAATGGAAAAGTCGACATACAAACTGGAGGATGTTCTCGTAGACGACGTTGCGTTTGAGGGTGAGGTGGTTGTCCTGTCTGATCTCATCAGGCCACAACCCTCTCCTGTGGATGACTTCCAGGACTCGCTCGGTGAAGTGCAATGGACGCTCTACCACACACGGCAACAAAATCGGAATTTATAGACGGTTTCATCAAATGAACTAACTTTGGTTCAATATCATATCAATAATTAGTCTGAAATTTATAAACATAATTATATAATGAACTGGCACTAAAAATACAGCCCTGACAATGTGTGTAGCCTTTGCAGGTCTTATCTGGGAACAGTTTAGTGTACACACTAGATTATCATAAAGGAAATGATATGAAACTGATTGCGTTTAACAATGAGGTGCTATTGTAACATTACAGGATGAGGATGACTGTAACAGTGCTGGGAAAATGCCTCTTATGTACACTGGCCCACTCAGCAAAATGCATTTACCCACGCCCGAAGTCAAACACAATATCAATAAGTGAAGAAGCTCCTAACATAATGAGCTAACAAATAACATATGAATGTAACCTAAAGATATATAAGCTAACCTAGTTCGCCGTCGCAAATGACTTCAAAGATTCCCCACATACAGTTGGTTGCCAGGTTGTGTTTGTCAACCAGCTCTGTAGCCAGTTCCAAGGCTGTCATGGTCTCCCCAACCTACCAACACACACTCACTCCATGACAGACAGCCTTTAAACGGAAGCAGAGCACTACCCTTATACCCTGTATAGAGGTGCAGTTATTGTGATGCCTTATATGTCAGCCAACATCATTCATTGTTAGTTAGGTATTGGTGATGTTCATACAAAAATCTACAAAGACTGGTCCCTGTGACAATCAGGTTCTGTTGAAGGGTGTTGGGTACAATCTAATATCGACTAAAAAGTGTGTGTGTGTGTGTGTGTGTGTGTGTGTGTGTGTGTGTGTGTGTGTGTGTGTGTGTGTGTGTGTGTGTGTGTGTGTATCTGTTTATCCATCTTCTCTTCTCAGTTGTACATTGATCCACGCTGTCAATCTTCTACCATGCATTGAAGAACAAAACTTCCATCAAGGCCAAAACTTGACATAATCATTCAGAATGAGCCTTCATTAACAGACATTCAGGGTCATTTAAAGCATCATTGCAGGCTTGCCAGTCAGATGGCTAAATCTGTATCACACAATCGCTTGTAACCAGAGTAAATTATACAAGAATATGCCTGAATTAAACCCCGCCCACCAGATGAGTGATGGTTCTGAGTGGCCCCGCCTCATCTGCGTGGATGTGGACAGGGATGTGGAGGTCCTTGGGAGCAGTGTGAGAGATGCTATCCATCTTCTTCTTGGCTTCTTCAATCAGCAGATCTAAAGCCTTCTCACCATCCTTGACATCAAAGAGTTCCCTGTGATGTTTCATCATATCTATGGCAACAGCTATCTCCTGAGGCGTTTTACTGAATGTACCACTGGTCTGCAAGTCAATCCAGACCAATTATGCCTCTTGTGATTAGCACCTTGAAAACTGAAGCAAGGTTGTTTAATAGGTAACAACAAATATATCAGTAGAGAAGCTAAGGATTGATAATAAATGATGTGAGAACGAATGGCTGAACCTACGTCATCCACGGTCATGAGAACAGGTCCAAACACAATGGCTACATTCTGGACAGTCATATTGTTATGACTAGAATGATCTACCACTCTATGACACAAACAACAAAGAACAGGTGACACAAACAACAAAGAACAGGTGACACAAACAACAAAGAACAGGTGACACTAAATCAAAATGTAACATAAACAATAGATTAAATGCATGGCATTAATATGTGACATCAACAACAGGTGACTAATGATGCAAACTTTACCTGGGATGTCACAGAATTTGAGCTACAAATAATACCTCACCTGACCTGAGGTAAGATAACATGGTTACTAACCTGGCCTGGTGTAGGATAACAAGATTTCTTACCTGGCCTGGTGTAGGATAATGAGGTTGCTGTCCTGGGGTCACTAACCTGTCTGATAATGAGGTTACTTACCTGTCTGATAATGAGGTTACTTACCTGTCTGATGTCAGATTATAAGGTTACTTACATGACCAGGTACAGACTAACGAGATTGTCAACCTGGCCAGGTGTAGGATAACGAGATTGCCAACCTGGCCAGTGTAGGATAACGAGATCCCCTACCTGGCCAGGTGAAGGATAACGTGATTGCCTACCTGGCCAGGTGAAGGATAACCCGCCGTAGAGTGCTGCGGTGGACTGGGTGCAGCTCGTTGATATAGTGCTTGTACCAGGATAGACGAACACTCTCTTCTGTATATCCTAGAGGACACAAAACATGATTTATATCATACAATTATTCTTTGTAGAGGCCAATTACTGCATGTTTTTAATAAACATCTGAAATATACTGATAAAGAAATTTGCTCATAGTCATTTTACATGGACCCTAACTTTAAATTTACCCTGTGTTTCATAACCATTTACCAATCACCCAACTGCTTACACATTTGCCTAGTTAACAGTAAGTTTTTTTGAGATTCACTAGCATGTCTACGAATTATATTTGTAATGGTCGTTGTTAGCCACAGGAGTAGTTACTTACTGCAGGAATGATTACAGTAAGATGACCACAAACCATTAATTCATCCTTGGAATTAATCATTCCTAATATATTGACAATTAGCATTAATCATTCCTAATATATTAACAATTGGCATTAATCATTCCTAATACATTGACAATTGGCATTAATCATTTCTAATACATTGACAATTGGCATTAATCATTCTTAATATATTGACAATTGGTATTAATCATTCTTAATATATTGACAATTGGCATTAATCATTCTTAATATATTGACAATTGGTATTAATCATTCCTAATATATTGACAATTGGCATTAATCATTCCTATATACATTCACAACAGCCTATGATACTATTCAGGCCATGGTAAAAAAGATCATGATATGAGAGAGGCATGGAGTGCATCTGACCAGGAAGCTCTATCCACTTAGAGTAGAGTGCTGCTGTGAGGACAGAATCGTTGAGACTACGAAAGAATCGTTTCAACGCATTAGCCACATCATGAATGTCATGCTCTCCGGGACGCAGTGTCACGCTCCTGGCGTCTAAACAACAAGACGAACACAAGGTATCAATCAAACATGGCTACGACTGGGAAACAGAAAGGGATCTGAAATACGCTTAACAATGTACATATTTTCGTTCAAATGATCAGTTTTAACAGAAACTAGTCAAGGTTTCTAAACCTGTTAAGACCGTCTGATAAGGCCAGCTACAACACCCAGTGATATCAGTTTTACTGTCACAACAGCGACAAAGATGGAAATGAGTGACAACTGACATCTGAAGCATACATCTCTTAAAATTCTGATACTGAGAAACTACTATCTAGGTATTTATGTCACAGGTAGCTTTTTCCAGTAAAACATTTCAGCTCCCCTTTAATGGTGTAAACAACAGTGTTGTCTAGGAAGCCTTAATGGGCTGACTTAATCAAGGCCTCAGCAATACCAGGGGAGACAAATTAGACATGATTTTGCAAAATTCATAGCCAAATTTAGCAGGGAATCAGTTAAAGAAGTTTTTATCACCAAATTATTTTACAGATTTTTCATTAAAGAATCTTTAATGAAACAAATATTCCTGGCATTATAACAAATGCCAAGCGTATCATGACATATTTCAATAAAATCAGTATTTTTAAATAATGTAACACATAAACATTTAACACAGATGAAAACGGTCAATGTACCTTCATTGAATGATTCTAAAAGTTTGGATATTTTGGAATGCTGTCCACTCTTACGATAGATCCCTTCCACATCCATACCTACGGACACAGACACCAAGAAAGGCATTTTTGACAAAGAAATATTGTGTTTATAAAGTCAATTCTCATGTAAACAATGATAAATAGATCATGATACATCCATAATGCAAAGAAAGGCAGGGTTCACCATGAAAGGTTATGAAGTTGATGCATTTGTCCACGATGAGAGGGACATCATCAGCCATGAGTTGTTTATCTGCCAAAGCTCCACCACATTGCTGTACAGACATAAAACACAAAGGTTCATGGACATCACAAGGTACGCAAGCGTAAACAGCGACTAACAAAGCATACCGGATCAATTTCAAGGCGACACTCACACACATAGGGTCAATAACTTGGAAACAGATACATATAATCAACAGTAGAGAATGGGCATCTATGGTAAATGCATTCTTAAATTCCACAGAAGTAAGAACAACAAGACGAGCTGCTTATACCTTGGACACTTTGTCAATGAAGTCATACCAAGCAGATGTTTCCTTACGGGTACAGCCCAGCACATAGAGGGCCTGGTTGGCGGGTAGGTCCACCACAAACGCCTGTCCATCATCGCTGAGTCCATCAAGATGCTGGTGGGCTGATGTGTGCAAACAAACAAGTCAGGTCAGAAGCCAACTCACAAGAAGAACTCCAAATATAAAACACAATGATTCATCCTGTTAAGGTTATTGTTTACACATTGATTGAAATAGTCAGTGTTTATGCTGCAAGTATTATTTCTGTCCAGCAAGGAAGGTGAATTATGCAGCAACAACCCCATGCACTTATAAAACAGTGAATACTCCGGACTTAAAGATAATAACATCCGACTAGTTTTATCAGTTCCAAATACATATGATGTCATGAAATCTAGGACCTGTTTAACACATCATGGCAACTAACGAGCACTTAATTATCGGAGTATATTTCACAGCCTTAACAGACTATTTGCATTAAGCACAGATCCAATTCAATACATCAATTCTCATGTAAAGTCCAATAAAACACAGAGGATCCAAAATAATGAAACTGATTTAAGGTAGTATGATATACAACAGGTTACAGTAGAGGAGTATGTGAAAGATGAACTGAAGTAGACTTCAATGCACAACATGGGCTGTTATCAGATGCATATCAGTGGAACAGAGGAAGGTACGGAGGAGCCAACATGATGAAGTCATTACCCATGCAACAGCGGTCACTCCATATGCATTTCAATGATTGGATAAAGTTCTGCTTATTATCAAACGAGGAGATGACTTGTTTGGTTAAGACATGAGAGATGATAAGAGGTCCGTATGGGGTGCAGGGAGGCGGCACAGGGGGGTGGGGCCCTGATCATTGGAGTCCTTATTTACCCTACCTGGGTCTATCATACTGGGCAGGTGTCCCTAAGATTCATGTACAAGACACAAGCTTCATCAAAGGCTATCTAACATAACCCTCCCCCACATCAAAGGCTATCTAACGTAACCCTCCCCCACATCAAAGGCTATCTAACATAACCCTCCCTCACATCAAAGGCTATCTAACGTAACCCTCCCCCACATCAAAGGCATATCTCAAACACCTAACATAACCCTCCCCCACATCAAAGGCTATCTAACTAACATCAAAGGCCCTAACATAACCCCCCCCCACATCAAAGGCTATCTAACATAACCCTCCCCCACATCAAAGGCTATCTAACATAACCCTCCCCAACATCAAAGGCATAACCCTCCCCCACATCAAAGGCTACCTAACATAACCCTCCCCCACATCAAAGGCTATCTAACATAACCCTACCCCACATCAAAGGGATCCTTTTGTTTAAACAAATATCATTTTTTTGGTGCCATGATCAACTAATAAGTGACTTTCCATCCTTGTAAAAGTAAGACATGTTAGAAATATTAGTCTTGGACAATGAACAAGCCTTGTCATCATAATGTCATGCCACCATAAAAACAGCTTGGAGGAGGATACACAACAGCAGTAGTCAGCCAGACTTAAACTATGCTATGGGTGTAACTTTTAGTAAGAAGATTTGAGTCAAAACTAAATTAAAGTCAATATTAAGCCCATTTTATTGTTCAGTTAATTGTCTGGCACTAAATCATGCACTTTGTTTCGTTGAATGAGAGGGGATACAGTGGGTCCTCCAGCTCTATGCAGGACAGCATGCATAACTTGATGACGTTTAATGGTCTCTGGATTAGACTGACACCAGGTGACACAAAGGTGTGATAAACACTGTACACTGACCAGTACATGGTTAGACACAGGGCTATATCATAGGTAAAGTCATAATCATGATTGAAGATATTATATTTTTAGCTTTTCTAAAGGCCAACATTACCACAGGACGCAGATAATTGCCCATGTATTTTTTTTCCCAAATGAATATCTGTAGGAACAAACAGTTTGGCGCTATTTTTGGTGTCTTGTTTTTCATTCAACCATCAAACATTTCACCATTACCATGCACTGACATCCAACACTAAACGACTAGAGAAAGTTAGCTGTAAGTAGAATGCAAAACTAGCACTACCTTATCACACTTATGATGGAAATGGATTTTCAGGAAAGAGCAGATGGAGATTGAAGCGATTGTATCAGGAAACATCCATTAGCATGAGCAGCGGGCATGTGACACACACCTAGACATGAGGTCGGTAGGGGCGGCGACAAAATGCTATTTCTATGGGAGGAAAAAGCAAACTGTCTGAAATTGAAGGAGGTTCCAGGACGGGGACTGTGCAAAGGGCTGAGATGTCTACGTCCTGAGTCTGCATGGGTTATAGAGAGAATCAGTTTGGAACTACCCGCAAGCACACACATGAAGACAAGTCACAGATAGAATACAAACTAACACAAGAGAATCACTGTACATATGGTCAGTACAAATGCACCCCTTTCCATCACCTCTCTGTGAGATGTCTGAGTTTTTTTATTGTCTAGTGATTCCATATCACAAGGGAACCGGTCAGTTTTAATCACACCTATAGATCTAAAGCTGAAAATATGCTGACACTTTTCTGAAGGGAACATTGAATTGATGAAGGAATGAACAGACAATATCCAAAATATAACAAAAATTAAGGACATTCAACGACTTACTCAAATTTTTCACTTTCCGTAAATCTACTTCTTCAAATTCACTTTTTTCCTTGAGGTGAAAAATGAAACAAAAATGATAAACATACCAGACCAAATAAATCTCACATATTGACACAACCACAAACTGAACAAGCAGTTATTTGAAACACATTAATAGGACAAATCAAGTTGTTAAGGGTGTCAGACAGATGTTCCTCTAGACTTACAGGATGAAACATGAATAGCGATTTCCCCTTGATGTGTATCCAGTGGTTCACCCAAGGCTAACACACAACCATTACAAATACTTATTAAAATACGATGAAAATAAGAAGATAATTTACATCATTGCTATGCTGTATTTCTTGTCAGCTTATGTAATATGTTGAATCATGGCAAAATTGTTTACTCAATTATTATTTGCTATACAAGAATAAACATTATTGCTATGGTAAAAAACATGCGCTTGCTTCTATTAGGGTTATAATGATACTGAACTTACCAGTGTGGCACCATATCTCAGCTGTACGATGCCTCCACGGAAATCATGACAGTCGAGCTTGTCGATTCTGCTGGCACCCACCATGGCGCCTATGGTCTGATGCATTTAGAAACGCAGCATGTTACAGTGAGAGCAAGCTTGTGTAAATATGGAACAATAATCAGCAGAGATGTGCTCGAAATAAAGCAAAATAAAAACATTTCATGTGTTGCACAATGTCTACTGTTAGCAGGAGTTGATATGTCTATCAGCTGTATAACAAAAACAACCAACCAACCATGCAGACACTGATTGTACATACTTTGCATAAAGCTATGACCCATTTCTGCCTTGTTTCCTCGTTATCAGCAGCAAACAGGTACGACCTGTCTTGGCCCTTGGTTGTACCGAGAATAAAAGCATGCTCGAACCTGGCACACACCATTATCTCATTATTTCCACTGTGACAAGAATGCTTTAACAAAAAACTGATCACCTCTGATGAGTAATTCATTGCATAAATTATTGGAGTTAGGAGTTATAAAGGTCATTTGTATACATATAGACAGTAACTCAGGTGAAGATGTAACCACTAGATCATGACTAGATATCATCACACTAAACAGTGTACACCTATAGACAGTAACTCAGGTGAAGACGTAACCACTAGATCATGACTATATATCATCACACTAAACAGTGTATATCTATAGACACTAACTCAGGTGAAGATGCATCCACTAAATCATGACTATATATCATCACACTAAACAGTGTATATCTATAGACAGTAACTCAGGTGAAGATGTAACCACTAGATCATGACTATATATCATCACACTAAACAGTGTATACCTATAGACAGTAACTCAGGTGAAGACGTAACCACTAGATCATGACTATATATCATCACACTAAACAGCATATACCTATAGACAGTAACTCAGGTGAAGATGTAACCACTAGATCATGACTATATATCATCACACTAAACAGTGTATACCTATAGACAGTAAATCAGGTGAAGACGTAACCCACTAGATCATGACTATATATCATCACACTAAACAGCATATACCTATAGACAGTAACTCAGGTGAAGACGTAACCACTAGATCATGACTATATATCATCACACTAAACAGTGTATACCTATAGACAGTAACTCAGGTGAAGACGTAACCACTAGATCATGACTATATATCATCACACTAAACAGTGTAGGGTGGGATTTACAACAGGGTCTCACAGGAGGTCCGACTCACCGCTGGTCCGAGTGGAAGGCCACACTGACCATCTCCTTTTCTTCGATCGTGTCCTTGTATCCCGAGCTCTGGGCAAACACAAGTGACAATGTAATGAGGCAAAGGAATTTTTCAAAAAGAATGATCTTTGTGGTTGTACCAAAGTTAAATATCTTGATGCTGGCTTTATTAACTCATTATAAGCAGTCCCACTGGTGAATGACAGAAACCAGTCAGTTTTATCAGTTATTACAATGTCAGAACAGCATATAAGAAATAATCATACCTTCTCACTCTCATAATAACTCAGGACGCCCTTGTCTAAAACAACCCATCGCTTCAGGAAATCTGCATCAAAAGGTACCCAATGAGTACACTGTGAAACATCATTCCAAACAGCACACAAAATAAACTAGAAGAATGTGATAGCTTGTAGAATAGCAATCAGACCTGAGCTGAAATTGCTGCCGGTTTTGAAGAGGTACCCAGATAACCTCTGTCGAGTGGACCGTTTGGTGTTCTGCACAGACAGAATATGATTCCGACTTGATGAAATGAGGTTAACATATGCATCTAGAACAGTGAAAGAAGTGTGTAGCCATGATGTGAGCTATGAGAGTTGTGTCTTCACCTGGGTGGCTCGAGTGATGCCTCCTTCTGCCCCATTCTGAACCAACAGCTCCTGAACGACAATGAAACAACATAACAATGTATATTTACTCGACACAAAAACGACAATGTTGTTAAACACAAATTGATTCAGGTGCAATAATGTGTTTCAATCGTTCTCAAAGGTGCAGACAAGGGAAGAAAAAATGAATATTCTGCAATGTCTTGCAAAAAAATAGTGATCGCTAGTTGGAGCCAGTGGAGAGATTGATCGTGGCAAGCACTTACCATTTGTAAGGTCTGGCCAGATGCCCTGGATAGCTCAAGAGCTGAAAATGTCACTTTTGAAGTGTTATTTTAACCTATCCAAGCATCCACTGTATTATAAAATAGGATAAAGGATTCATCAAAATAAACTGAATAGCAAATAACAAACCAGTTTGATTGTTGTAAGCAGGACTTTTGTGATGCACCTGAAAACAACAAAACATTCAGAATTTATAAACATTTAAATAACGCAACACCTTAACTCCGACAGTAGTCAATCTTGGTAAAAATGTCAATCAAATGGGCAATAAAGCTATGACAAGTAAACTCGTGAAATAGCTGCATGGACATCATGAGAATACCTGTATTCATTTGGACAATGTTATAATCTGAGTACACCTGTATTAATTTGGACAATGTTACAATCTGAGGACACCTGTATTCATTTGGACAATGTTACAATCTGAGGACACCTGTATTCATTTGGACAATGTTACAATCTGAGGACACCTGTATTCATTTGGAGAATGTTACAATCTGAGGACACCTGTATTGTTTGGATAATGTTACAATCTGAGGACACCTGTATTCATTTGGACAATGTTACAATCTGAGGACACCTGTATTCATTTGGACAATGTTACAATCTGAGGAGAGCTATAAACATTAGGATCATGTTATAGAATAGCTTACATCAGCACCAGAGAAGAGGACCTGCAGAGTCTCCAGCACATCTCCATACTGGACACACTTACATAACACCTGCAACATACATGTACATACACACTGTGAGGTGCTGGCAGCTGTCACAATGTACATTCACACTGTGAGGTGCTGGCAGCTGTCACAATGTACATACACACTGTGAGGTGCTGGCAGCTGTCACAATGTACATACACACTTATAATCTCCCTATGCAGCAGATAATTCAGGTGATTACATATTGACATGCCAGGGCTATAATACCTGCTGGTGCTGCTGTGCTTACCTCATTCAACAAAGCCTTATCTCGGTAGTTCGGGTAGTAATTGCAGTATCTTTTATCTCTGTATTTATTAAAGATGAACTCTCTTCTTTCATCCCTGATATCACAAGAAGTACAATGAAATATTTCTTCCATAAAATGATTGAACTTTCTTAGCAGCATTATACATTTATATCTGTATTGAAATGCCAGTGATATTAGTGGGAGCGGGCGTATGACTGTGATGTTCCACCATGCCACTCACATCGTGCAGTCGGAGTCTATACTCTCTGTCCCCATGTCCCACTCCCAAAAGTTGTTGGAGTTTTCATTGCCAATGGCTATCATCATCTGTATCAACAGAATCAAACCACATTTTTGATTCAGGAGCTGATGACAAATTTGATCAATTTTGTCAACACCATCATAACCTGATATGGTTATATAGCATGGGTCAGTTCAGAATACAACAGTAGCAGTGGTTGACCTCTATAAGTGACGGCGTCCACACTTTGTGATCCATACGCAGAGAACGTACTTTGGACAGATCATCGCGATGTACACCTACCACACGTCACACACAAAGACATAAATTAGGTCCTTCTTAAAGCTAGGTGTTGTACTGGACCAGGCCAGATTAGCTGAGAGTAGATTGATTTTGGCCACTTGAAGTCACCAACAAGGAAGAAATCGTAATAATCGACCTGGGAAAATTTTCCTTTCTACCGTCTCCAGTAAACATGCACTGCCTACTATATATAGACACCTACATATACACACCTTTATGATAAAAAAACTTTGGAAAGTTTAAAATCCAATAAGTAGTGTGTGCTATAAATAGATATAGCGGTAGCCACCTACAGGATGAACTAAGTCAATATACAAGTTAATACTTGCCTGCGCATTTGGTACAGAGAGTAATGCCCAGGTTGACAGCAGCCCAGGTTGGCTCTGTAGACAGTGAGAAAACAAGAGGAGTGGAACATGGCGGGTATGAAAGAGTTGCTGGCTACCAGCAATTACTGCAGGTATGCCAACAGGATTTTGTAACAAAAAAGTGGAAAATTTGCCTGGGGCCATGGAGCCGCAAAGGCCCCCTGCGGATTAATGGATCCCAATGGACCCTGGCGGCCACGTAATCCGCGGATTTCCGCTGATCCGCGGAAAATTGGCATCCCTGTTACTGGCTAATGAACTCACCTGCCAAACCGCAGTCAGCGCAAACACGGTTGAATGAGTTCTTATAAACTTCATTCTTTTTCTACAACAAACAAGGGTTGAAATGCAATATGTAAATAGGTCCACAAGAGATACAATTTGAAATAACTCAACATGAAGACAAATGATGACAAGATGTCCACCCAACCCCTGACCTCTACATGACCTTACCTTGTCATCACCGAGGGCTTCAGCTATGGATTCCTCGATTGCTTCCCGCCACTGCTCTGTATCCTCATGTGTATCCATCACCATCCTGCAACAAACACACCTCTTGATAATCCGTTACGGCAACATGACTCAGCATCATCACCCAGGGCAACATGACTCAGCATCATCACCCAGGGCAACATGACTCAGCATCATCACCCAGGGCAACATGACTCAGCATCATCACCCAGGGCAACATGACTCAGCATCATCACCCAGGGCAACATGACTCAGCATCATCACACAGGGCAACATGGCTCAGCATCATCACCCAGGGCAACCACAGTCAGCGCAAACACGACTCAGCATCATCACCCAGGGCAACATGACTCAGCATCATCACACAGGGCAACATGGCTCAGCATCATCACCCAGGGCAACATGGCTCAACATCTTCACCCAGGGCAACATGACTCAGCATCATCACCCAGGGCAACATGGCTCAGCATCATCACCCAGGGCAACATGACTCAGCATCATCACCCAGGGCAACATGACTCAGCATCATCACCCAGGGCAACATGACTCAGCATCATCACCCAGGGCAACATGGCTCAGCATCATCACCCAAGGCAACATGGCTCAGCATCATCACCCACAACACGACTCAGTATCATCACCACAACAACATGGCTCAACATCATCACTCAGGGCAACATGACTCAGCATCATCACCCATGGCAACATGAATCAACATCATCACCCACAGCAACATAGCTCAGCATCATCACCCACAGCAACATGGCTTAGTTTCATCACCCATGGCAACATAGATCAGCATCATCACCCACAGCAACATGAACATCTCAAAGGGAAAATGAGTTTAACATGGAAAGGGTATATGGGGGTGGGGATTATTACCATGAAACTGAAAGGAGAAAGCAAGTGTGCCCCAGCCAAGTTGCTCATGTTATCATTGCCCCATGGACTACCCTCCGTCCACCCTTTCATTGACCCATGGCCTGCCCTCCATCCACCATCTCATTGACCCATGCCCTGCCCTCCGTCCACCCTCTCATTGACCCATCCTCACTACGTCCACCCTCTCATTGACCCATGGCATGCCCTGCATCACCCTCTCATTGACCCATAGCCTGCTCTATGTCCACCCTGGCTAGTTTCATCACCCATGCAACATAGATCTCCATCCACCCTCTCATTGACCCATGGCCTGCTCTACGGGAAACCCTCTCATTGACCCATGGCCTGCTCTATGTACTACCACCCTCTCATTGAGAATGCAAGCCTGCCCTCCATCCACCCTCTCATTGACCCATGGTCTGCTCTATGTCCACCCTCTCATTGACCCATGGCCTGCCCTCCATCCACCCTCTCATTGACCCATGGCCTGCTCTACGTCCACCCTCTCATTGACCCATGGCCTGCTCTACGTCCACCCTCTCATTGACCCATGGCCTGCCCTCCATCCACCCTCTCATTGACCCATGGCCTGCTCTATGTCCACCCTCTCATTGACCCATGGCCTGCCCTCCATCCACCCTCTCATTGACCGATGGCCTGCTCTACGTCCACCCTCTATCCATCTTACCATCTCTCCATGACTTCATCTGGGTGTGAGATTTGGTGTTAGTCATACTCACATGAAAGAGAACTCTGGTGTGATGAACTGCAGCTTGTTACGACTCGGCTCCTTAACAGCAGCCAACTGCATCTCCATGCGGTTGATGGGTGTACTGGCTCGGTAGTCCTGGCAACACAAAGACACCAACAATAAACAGGTGGGGTATACCTTGAACAAGCCACTGGCTTTCTCTAGAGCACACACAGCCAGGTGTGAGCCCATGTGGATATATGACAGGGCACTAGGGAGATAGTTCTCATAACAATAACAGGCTATTACTGAATGATGTAGAGCCAGTCAGTGATCACACTCACGTTGATACTCTTGTAATAACACATGATGTCCCCCTTGAGAGCAATGTAGATATTGGTGGCTTTCTTTCCCTCACGGAACTCCACCTTCACCTCACCCTGTACATGGCATCACAGCCAAATACACATTGACAAATTGTGACAATAAAAGCACTGCAAAAAGGCTAGTTCACCATAACTAAGATCATCAAATCAGACAAGGTGAAGATTTGAACACATACTGTACCTAAAATCACAAGTAAGAATGCCTAGCATGGGGGGTGGGAAAGTGGTGAAGTGTAATTCACAAACTTATATATCACAGACTGTGTGATGCTGTCATTAAGCAATGTGACATTAACTTTTACTGTTGTAACATAAGTTATAGCTATACTGGATATAAACACCATTACAAACAAATCTAATAATGACAAACCACAGGAGAAGTAACAATAAAATAAATAGTTGATGTGGTAAATGTCAAGGGCGTATCTAATGTTAAGCTGAAAACATCCAATAAATGATAGAATCCAACCTAAACAAAAGCTCCGTATCACAGCGACAATCATTGAAGGACCCGTCTCAGTACAAGGTTCATGACTGGAAAGCTATAGAGATATCAATATCCACACACTGGTGAGTTTTATGAAAATATCATAATCAATGGTGACAGCGACTTGTTAACTACTGAAGTTTAACCGGTTTTGTATTTGTCATAGACTGATAGATATTTCAACACCTGACTTCCTGCTTCAACTACCTGCCTACAAGGAAGGAGTAACACACTAATGGCTTCTGGTATACGAACAGAGGTGTGAAAGCTAACTTCATATAGTAAACTATGTTGAAACCAACTGAGCTGCTAGCAGCGTGACATCATGTGTAAACTAGACATGACATCATGTTTAAACTAGACATGACATCATGTTTAAACTAGACATGACATCATGTTTAAACTAGACATGACATCATGTTTAAACTAGACATGACATCATGTTTAAACTAGACATGACATCATGTTTATACTAGACATGACATCATGTTTAAACTAGACATGACATCATGTTTATACTAGACATGACATCATGTTTAAACTAGACATGACATCATGTTTAAACTAGACATGACATCATGTTTAAACTAGACATGACATCATGTGTAAACTAGACATGACATCATGTGTAAACTAGACATGACATCATGTTTAAACTAGACATGACATCATGTCTTAACTAGATGTATGTATATTCATAATTCACACGTGCCACAATAAAGGGGGCAGTGACTCACAGCTTTGTCAGGGTTGGCCATTTCCCCTCCTTCAGAGAGCTCTTCCTAATAACAAAACAAGGCTTGAGTTTTAAGCCCATTAATTTCATCTGTAACTACCATGCCTTTGTTTTTAACACATTAAGGCAAGTAGTTGGTACAATCCGAATCATACAGACACAAAATTTATGAAAACGGAAACTTCAAATTGAGAAGATCATGTATCCAGAAATATATCAAACTCATTGAGAAAGTCAAGAGCTACCTCTGAGTCGATAACAGCCTGCATGATTTGGTTTGACCACAGCAGTAATTCATCTGTAACACAACAAGACTCAAATCACTTATAGCTTAAACAAGGTATTGGTGATGGAGACTGGTGGCTGGTAGGTGGACTAACAGATTACCTCTTGTCAGCGCGGAGAAGGTGTACACCCGGTCAATGGTGGAGAGTTTGAAGCGGAAACTGTGAGAGTCGTTCTGATCACACACATATCATAGCTACAACGCCTACAGTAGAACCAACCTTTCCACACTGACATAGCTACAACGCCTACAGTAGAACCAACCATTCCCAACTGTCGGTGCTGAGCGAGTGATTTCACACCACTCGTACTCACGCATTACATGTTGATTGATATAATCCATAGATAATGAAGCAAGTTCTGCCTTCATCACAGCAAAACAAAAATCTGCAAATCAAGGAATGAAGGAATTCTCTATGAAGAAGTTGAGTGAGAGATTCTACCTTGACGATATCATTCTCTACGTTTCTGATGGTGGTGATGGGAATGATCCGACTGTGCTCCACTTTCTGTCAACAGGTCATGTACACACCACTAGAGGTCAAATAACCAAACGCCACAACTGATCTGATCAATGATACAAGGGGAAAGAATAGGTTAGCAGGTGACATACTCGTTCTGTGGAGAAGTATTTGAAGTAGTTTTTGTCGGAGCTGACTCGACAGCGATCCCACTTAACGCGACTACTTCCTCCCTTACTGCACACATCAGAGCCTCGTTTCATGTACCAAGCTGTCTTACTGTAATACATTTTCAGGCTCTCATATGGAGGTACTAAGGTGCAGCCTCACTCAGTGGTATAGCCTCACACAGTGGTACTGCCTCACAGTGGCACAGCCTCACACAGTGGTACTGCCTCACAGTGGCACAGCATCACAAAGTGGTACAGCCTCACAGTGGTACAGCCTCACACAGTGGTACAGCCTCACAATGTGGTACAGCCTCACACAGTGGTACAGCCTCACACAGTGGTTCAGCCTCACACAGTGGTACAGCCTCACTCAGTGGTATAGCCTCACACAGTGGTACTGCCTCACAAAGTGGTACAGCCTCACACAGTGGTACAGCCTCACTCAGTGGTATAGGCTCACACAGTGGTACTGCCTCACAAAGTGGTACAGCCTCACACAGTGTACAGCCTCACACAGTGGTACAGCCGCACAAAGTGGTACAGCCTCACACAGTGGTACAGCCTCACAAAGTGTACAGCCTCACACAGTGGTACAGCCACACAAAGTGGTACAGCCTCACACAGTGGTACAGCCTCACAGTGGTACAGCCTCACACAGTGGTACAGCCTCACACAGTGGTACAGCCTCACATAGTGCTACAGACAATCTGAACACATTAACCAGGAAACAAGCCTCATGACTGACCTTGACATTTTATGAAGGTAACCATCACGGACTTGCAATTTGACAGGCTGCCAAAACAAACACAATGTCATGAATGAAACATTCATATGATGACATGGCAACACTGGTAGAATCACGACACAGTCATAACAACATTACCAGTCACACAACTCACATTTATACCTCACAGACTTTTTAGCTTCATACTGTAAGCATCCCCTCGACTGAATACAGCTTGTACCTCTCCTCTGCTTATTCAATGAATATGGCTAGTGCACCTACTCACCTTAGCAGCGGGCATTGCAGCATCAGCATCTCGCAGCGTGCCATGCTTGGGTTTCTCCTCGTAGAAGTCTCCCCCATCACTGAGAGTGTCATCGCTCTCGTAACTCTCATAAATGCTCGAACCTGTACACATCAATATGTCACTGAGGGAGTCAAAAACATTATTATGCTATGCTATGTTATGAGGATACTGCTTCAATTCACCACCCAAACTGTGGATGATGCTCAGGTATCTTCAATGCATGGTATTTTTTTGAGCTGAGGACAAAATCTGCTTCTCAATGGCCAGTGTTTGGTACCGTGTAATAGATTGGCACAAATAAGGGAAGGAAATCAACAATAGAATGTCAAAATATTGTGATGGACATCAACAATGGAATGTCAAAATATTGTGATGGACATCACATCAGCAATAGAATGTCAAAATATTGTGATGGACATCAACAACAAAATTTCAAAATATTGTGATGGACATCAACAATGGAATGGCAAAATATTGCGATGCACATCAACAATGGTATGGGAAAATAGGTAATAGGTAATAGGGATGGAAATAAACAATGAAAATATGGGCAGACAAAATGAAGATAGTGCCCCCAAAAATATACGAACAGACACAATCAAGGGATAGACTAAAACAATAGAGTGATGGACAAGCACCGGGAATTAAAACTGCACGTGATACTGCGATCAATGCCAGATAATGTGGTCTGGGCCTCAAGTACAGTGCTAATAGCGAGAGGACACAGGAACATTAGGTAAACACACAGCTACCATCCAGGGCTGTTCCATACATTAACATCATTATGTTATCATAAACAGGATAGATGCCAGCCAGTTAAACATGCATACTTATGGGAGATGCCAGGGCAATTCCATCATACACAACTGAGGAGACATTGGAGCTTGATGTACAGCTCCAGCAGTCAACAGACAGACTGTATAGGCAAATAGAGCATTATACGCAATGAGCAACTATTCTGTCTAAAAATAACCCATTACCTTGATCCATATGATGGTGTATAAAGTCGGAATGTATTAGTACATGGTGTATACAATATTAAGGAAGTTTAAATTCAGTTCATCAAACATTTTACATATGTAGTTCATACTGTAGTATTGCACAGATAGCTTGTGTATAAGCAGACTGTGAACTGGTGTCAATCCATTTCGTACATTGCCAGCTTTTGTTACATACATTCATTGAAGTTACCAAGAGTTCTACCAACCTTGTTCTTGCCCGTAGTTCTCAAAATCGTATGTATTCCTGATGGGGTCGAAGCGGTCTGAAAACGGGTTGACTTTGGGCGGGGGTTGGGGTGGCACCTCTGACAACTGGCTAACAGATCGACTAGCCCCTCCCCCGGAATGATGATACTCCTCTGGGCTGTAGATATTGGGTTCCGTCTCCTGTCTGCATGTCAGTGAGGATCTGTGATCATGTGGACTACAGGCTGGCGGAGGGGGTGTGGCGTGTTGAGGCCTACACCGTGCCACACCAGCAGAGGCTCCCAGCTGATCTGGGGTAGGGGGAGGATCTGTTCTGTGAGGTGGTATTGGAGGTACCTGTGGAAGGCTAGGAAGAGGGGGAGAATTGTGCACCAGTTGAAGTGGGGGTGGGGGGACTTTGCCCCGAGGGGTTGGATAGCCTGGTGGCAAGGGAGGGGGAGGGAAGTTAGGGGGGCCAGAGAATGGCTCTGTTGGTTGGTTCACACTGGCTGCCCCGGAGTTGACACTGGCTGCCCCAGAGTTGACACTGGCTGCCCCGGAGTTGACACTGGCTGCCCCGGAGTTGACACTGGCTGCCCCAGAGTTCATATTCCACATACAGTCATAGCCTCCATGTTGTCGCTCCTTGCTTTCATTGATGTCATTATCTGCCTCTTCGGTTGGCAATACATTGATATAATCCTCCAAAGTATCGCGACCTATATGAACCTCTGTAGGTTCAGCATACATGGGCTCCTTCGCTGGCCTGCATCCCGATGGGGCTGGCTCCTCTGGGTCCTCGTAAACATTCTCACCTAGGTCAGTACTGAGCTGCGAACCACTGGCTGTTGATGAGGGTTCAAAAGGTTCATAAATGTTCTGGTCAGTGTCAGGCGGTGGATGAGGCCCTGTTGGTGGGGTCTGAGGAGAGTTACTGATGGGCTGAAGACCAGAAAGATGCCTTTTAGTCACAGGAGGTGGAGTTTTGCCTGAAGTGGGTGAATGTTTTGTTGGAGTAGACGGAGTTTCCCCTCGGTGAGGTTTGCCAATAGGCGGCACAGTTACACCAAGGTGTATCTGCCTAGTTGGTGTTGGAGGAGGAGTTTTTGTTAGGGGAGATGGATTTTTTGTAGGGGGAGGCGGAGCTTTGGCAGAGGAAGGCGGGGATGCAGATGGAGGTTCTTGGTTATTAGCTGTCTTGGAAGACCAACTCTCAGCAGGCTGTGGGTGACTTTCAGCAGGCTGTGGGTGACTTTCAGCAGGCTGTGGGTGATATTCAGCAGGCTGTGGGTGACTTTCAGCAGGCTGTGGGTGATATTCAGCAGACAGCGGGGTACTTTCAGCAGGCTGTGGGTGATATTCAGCAGGCTGTGGGTAACTTTCAGCAGGCTGTGGGTGATATTCAGCAGACAGCGGGGTACTTTCAGCAGGCTGTGGGTGATATTCAGTAGGCTGGGGGGGACTTTCAGCTGGCTGTGGGTGATATTCAGCAGGTTTTGGAGTATCACTAGGAAGGTAATATTCATTACCAATCTGGACCTGCGAACTTGGGCTGACAATCTCGCAGACTGAAGTAGGTGGACTGCGCTGTCCTTTTCTCTCATCAGAACACTCTGGCAAGTCATCATCGTCTACTGTAGATTCATCAAATGTAGCATCCTTCAGAAGTAGAACCCTCTCCCTGGGCTGTGGTATTGGTTTGGGTTTCCTTGGAGTAGGCGTGGGTCTTACTCTTGGCTTAGGCTTGGGAGTAGGGGTCTCTACGGGAGTTGCTGGTTTCACAACATCCGTCTCAATGCTAGCATGTGGGGGATGTGAATCAACTAGGAAACTCGAGAATGTAGCCGGAGTGGTGTCATTTATCCCAGTTGTGTCAGTTATGCCAGAAGACCAGTTTGTATGGGGAGGTGATTGAGGCTTAATTGGCAAATCATCAAAAGTCTCTTCGACGGGATCAGACCCTACGTCACCCACTTCTTGTGCCTTCCCTCGAGTTTTCTCTGGCAGAGGTGGAGGAATATTCATGATTAAGCTTTTTGGAACTTGATATATATCCTCACCATCATCCTCGTCAGTGCCATCTGCAGCTTTGTAGCTACCAGCAGTCCTAGTCCTGGGTTTCGGTTCGGGTTTATTGTGTAATTGAGGTACAACTATCAAAGGCAAATTTGACAATATCCGTTTACGGTGACCGACTAAATGGATGCCAATAGCTTGTAGTTTGGAGTCGGTGAGATGGGCACATTGATCGGGTGTGACTACACCTGCATCTGCAAACCTGCCAGCATACTGCCACAGCTGCAGCTCCTCCAGCCAGGCCAACACAAAACTCTCCACATAAGTAAAGGTGCTTCCTGACAGTTTTATCTGCAACAAATACACACTGATTTAGAGGCTGTCACAACTGAGTGAAATGCGTGAAATGCTTGACTGATGCAGGCTTCACTCATTTCAATGTCACAAACAAGGATATAATAGAGAGCAAAGATGCCTTGCTATAGTAAATCACGTGAAGGACGTTGTAATTCGATGAGTGGAGATGATGACAAGCCAGGAATTAGACAAACCACAGTGGCCCGTACTAATGCTATGTGCAATAAGTAACTAAATAACTTATAACAGACATATCTGAGTCATATCGTCAGCGGAAACATATATACAGACAGAAATACCAGAGTTTTGACTTACAAAGCACTTGTTAAAGTGGTCCCGTAGTCAATGTGAACTTGAATCCCACTCAACTCTAACTGTACTGAGATCAATGTGAGCTGGTTTAATATTAGAACCAGGAAGTTGCATACATTACCATTGACCTGTTTACCCCTGTCCCAAACCAGGCTCCACCCCACATCCCCTTCCGACCTTTGTACTTGCCAACACCTACTTACACCTCGGTTATGTTGGTCCAGGGAGAAAAGAAAAAAAACCACTGCATAACACTAACCTTGAGTCTAGCACAAAAACAGCACACAATAAATAGAGCTCATTTGCTATTGTTTGCAAAAAAACATAAATAACAATAATTCAAAGCATTAACAGCAACTATGTAAGTATGTCATCTCTGTACGCAGATGGTCTCAGACTCATGTTGAAGCATCTAGCCAGTGAACCAGATCACTACTACAACTAGAGAATCTGATCTGGTTCCACATTTCACTGCGGGGGTGTGGTAGACTGACTATGCCCGGTGAATAAGCAGCAGTGAGAGGGTTATTTGTCGGCATGATCCACAGCATGCGGGGTAGACATAAACTCCATTACCTTCACACCTTCCACATCAACTGAGTTGTCTTATCGTTGAAAAGAAAACCTACAACCATAGATCAGAAGCACAAATGGCATACAGTTAATCATGCACCATATTGCCTCGAGATTTTGATCAAACAATCAAATGTAGCTGTTACACCTGCCATGTTTTCACATCATCACATATCCATAATAAATAAATAGAAACAGTTCACTTGGGACACAACAGGCACTGTGCCATCGGGCTGGGTGAAGTAGTCACAGGAATCCCAGAGGTATTCGTAGGGGCTTAATAGGTAGGGGTCGGAATCAGGGAGAGCATAGGGATCAGCCCTGGAGGAGGACGTTGATTAGCCAGGTACCATGAAACCACTCAAGTCACACGGGACGGTGAAACGAACAGTTGCAGCAGGTGAACCAAGAAACTCTCCTCAACACATCGCCATGGTTGTCTCATCCGTAGGACCAAAAATAAAACGCTATGGTCCACTTAAAGACACCCATTATCAGCTTAAAGACACCCACTATCAGCTTAAAGACACCCATTATCAGCTTATTTTCCCTGAAAATTCTCCCCGCCCCACAGCTTCGGCATAATGGCAAAGATCCCCATCCTCGGGTGATTTCATATGTCAACTTTGTCAAAGGTAGAGAAGTCTGAATGGAACACATATTTGAAACTTCATTGATACTGAATTAAACTAATTTACAAAGTCAATTGGACTGTTGCAGTCATTGGAACAATTCACAATAATTTAACGTGTGTGGGTGAACCTGTTAACATGCTTAAGATATTAATTTTTTTAAATCGATGTCATCCCAACACAATGAACTTTTTGACCTTCATCGTTTATGAAACTCATCTCTTCACTCTATCACGTATCTTGTAAGAAATACAGTATAACTCTGCCACGAAACTCGTAATGCAACAAAGAAAGTATTTTTCAAGGAGATACTCTTATTTTGTAACGACAGGAAATTAGCTAGGGAATAGGACCCTTATCTTTACACATAGCACAGCTAGTTCAAAAACGTTCCTACAAGAAAACTAAATTTTGACCTAACATGTATACCCTCTGCTTAGATCTGTCTATGCTACTGCTTCTAACCACAACCAGCTGGAGAATCTGATAATCGACTTGATCAAATGACATTTGTTTTTATCACGCATTCCACAAAAAGTTAACACTTTGATTTAAATGTAATGTTCAACAACTGATGACGATTTCTACATTTCTACATATCACATAAAGGTACAGAAAGCAATTATCTTTTCTCGGCACACTTACCACTGTGTAGGATGATAGTTGATAGTTTATATATATATGGTTATTGAGTATGTTAAGTTTATTTGTATATGGGAATATACTATTAGGACCATATAGTGCAGTTAACATCCTTTTATAAAGTTTATATTAAACCTTATTTAAGTTGTTGACTGGTCAAAATTCCCCTTTTAATTTTTTATGAGTTTCTCACTTCAAGAGGTTTTTATGCTTGAATAAATTCACAATACTTACTACAATAACACTAACCAATTGTATCCATTTTTGTGGTTTAAATGACCACAGTTGATTTTAAAAATGTGAAAATACATCAGTGATGTAGCAAATGCCCAGAAAACGCAGCCTTTCGAGCATTAAACATTTTATCTACAGACATAATAATTTGCTATTATATTCTCCACCAAACAGCAATGCGACATAAGTAATTACACATATAGATTTTATTTTACATTTTGCATGAAAGTTGTACAAAATTGTGCCATAATTAAAAAAATTGCTCGGATGCTAGTAAAAAAAGACCAGAGCACAAAATCAACATTTTGACCATCTGTATCACAAATATTTACTTTAAATTTTGATTTTGTCCGAATTGGACCCCAGTTTTGAACATCAAAATATGCAATAACTTTGTAAAGTGAACTATATACATATGTCACACAAGCATTTAGAAATTTTCCTTGACCACCCTTCCTAAAAGTAAAACTGGTAACCTGTTGATCATATGGCATTGATTTGATACAAACAATCACAAACAACTTAAAAACGTTGTCTGCCGTCATTGACAATTATTATTTCGCACCCCACAATGGATCACAACATCACAAATAATAGTCCGTTAAAGTAATAACAGACCAATAGCAAACGAAACTCACCATTTCACATATCTGGCAGAATGGATTGTCGGGTTATCTTAAGTTTCACTTCCTTGACTATTATAGTCACGTGACGACGTACTAGATCTTGTAGCGAAAACAATGAATCGCTGCACGCCAAGGAGAACCACAACAACAGTTGAGACGCAAATACACGCATGAATGCATCCACACGCACACACACACACACACAAACACACACACACACACACACACACACACACACACACACACACACACACACACACACACACACACACACACACACACATATATATATATATACATATATGTTTATATATATATAAACATATATATGTATATATAAATACATATATATATATATATACATATATATATAAACATATATGTATATATATATATATATATAATGTATATATATATATAATATAGATATATATATATATATATATATATATATATATCTATATATATATATATATATATATATATATCTATATATATATATATATATATATATATATATATATATATATATATATATATATATATATATATATATATATACGTTTATTTATATATTTGTAAATATATATAAATATAGGTCAGTAACGTGACGGGACACCGAATGTGTATAGGATGTCAGACTTTTCAGAGTTGCTAGGTAACTGGCAGGCTGGTCATATCTTCTCCACATTGGATTTCTTAAAATTTCAGCTGCTATATATAAATATGCATTTAGCATCGATACTGAAATCCATTCTAAAATTATTTACCTAACCTCTAATCAAAACAAAAGTTTTCTCCAAATTATTTCGCGTCTGTATTTATTTGTGCTACGTTATCGTGATGTGTACTTGAGCGCGTATCCGTGAGGCAAGCAGAGAGCACCGGCGACCTTTGCGCAGCACTATGTGTAGGCTTTTGTTAACAAACCAGTGAAAACCCATCTAGACTTCTAGATTACTTTATGAGAAAACTATAAATAATTTACAATCAGTTGTATTTAGTTATATGCCCTAGAATTTATGATACTACCTTTACAGAGGGAGACTTAACTTCAGATTTCATTCCCGTCTTATAATTGATTTGTTCGTAACCGGACGTGACACCAGCGACATCCATAATATCGTATAATTCGGTTGTCGCTGTCAATGATAACAATTGACTCAAGTTTTATGACCATCGAATGCATATTGTCGATTAAATAAGCGATCGAAAATTTCTTGGCAATTTTTGCTGTTTTCCTTCTTACATTTTACTTGCCCGTCATGCAGACATACGTGTACGAAATAATACCATGAGACTAACCTAAAAATATATGGAAGCATTTTCCAGTATTAATGAATATATCGGGGTCTTAATGCATTTGGGGGGGCTTTTTTTGTGCTTAAAACTTTGTTTGTGAGAATTCTTTTCTTTTGAGAACATGTAGCTGTAAGTTCAAAATAGCATGGGCGAGCGAAAACATTTTACGATATGACCATTAACTATGGAGAAACAACGTGCTAACTTTTGATTGCACTGGCGATTTAATTTTTTTTGCTCGTTACCGGATGTGACGTCATCGACATCCACATAAACTTACTATTCGGTAGATTCAGATTCGGACCAATTTATTAACCAATTGAACATATATACAATGAACAATTGATAAGGAGACTCCAACTAAGGCTGATAGGCCGCTGCCGCTGGAGCCACCCTGACATAATGATAATAAGAATAATAATATAAAAGAAGAAAAACACAAAAGATAGACTATGTACAAAAGAGAAACATTGTACACAATAATAAAAGTACATGAGGTCACAGCATCATGTTACCTGAGTAAAAAGGTACAGAAAACATTTACATAAACAGAGGGTTTTGGCAAAGTCAGGAATTCGGTGACGTGAGTAGCACATTATGAATTTATACAATAACAAATGACTTTTTTGCTTGACTAGTTAATGTGGGCAAGTACATGTATAACAATTTGGAGTGGTGCACATATACCTGTATCTATTGATAAACCATTTTTTTATGTAGTTGCTGTTTCCTTTGTAAGAATGAGATGATATTTTTGTTACTATGATATTCGGGGCATTGTTGATGAATTTTGGAATGCTGAATCGAATGGATGAGACTGCAAAAGAGTGTTCTACTCTTGGGATGAAAAGATTATTGTGATTTCTAGTATTGTGATTATGAATGTCAGATGTTTGATTTATTAAGTTTATGTTGTTGTAATACGAGGGTAAATTGTTGTGACATTAATTATAATAGAATTTATATCTGTACAGTGAAAATAGATCATCAATTTTCAAGATCTGTAGTTCTTTAAAAAGAGGATCAGTGTGAGCATTGTAGGAGCTGCGGGTAATGATTCGAATGATCTTTTTTTGAAGTTTTGCAATTCTAATACCATGTTGACCCCAAAGTAACAAGTTGTAGTTTGGATGTGGTGAATTAAGTGAATTGTAGAACAATTTATTAATATCTAAGGGGAGGAGGTGTTTTAGTTTACTTTTATTGTTCGACTAAGTTTGCTATGGATGTTATCTTATACTTTTCTGTACTGATCGATTTGAGACCCAGAAGTTGATGCACTGGATGTGTTATTTTAAGAATGGATCCTTTTTTTTTGTGGTTTATGAAAAATCATGTATTTGGTCTTATTGTGCATAAGCTAGTTGTTGACATTATTAAGTTCATTGTTTAATGTGTCTATATTGTATGTAGAGTTTCTTGAGTTGAGGGTAAGGGTTGTATCATCTGCATATGTTGTAACTTTGAATAAATTTGATGCATTGCAAATGTCATTTACATATATCAAGAATAAAAGGGGCTCTAAGATTGATCCCTGAGGCACTCAAGTTGTAAGGGGGAGGAGGTCAGACTGAGTGTCTTCAAAATTTGCATAATGTTTTCTGTCTTGTAGATAGTTTTTAATTAATATGCTACTTGTGTTTGTGAATCCATAATAAGTAATTTTTGAAAGCAGCATGTTATGATCTATTGAGTCAAAGGCTTTGCTGAGGTCAAGAAATATGCTGATCGGTAGCAAATTAAGTACAGATTCAATCTGTTCTACTGCTGCTAGTTCAGTGGAATGCCCTTTTCAGAAACCATACTGGTTGTCATAAAATAAGTTATGGGTGTATGATATATTTGTTGGAAAATAATCTTTTCAAATATTTTTGATATGGATGGAAGAAGTGATATTGGGCGATAGTTGTCAAATAGAAATTTAAGATGGGAATGACTTTTGCTGTCTTTAGGGATATGGGAAATATGCCTGTATTGAGGGTTTGGTTGATGATTATGATAATTGGTTTGATGAGTGCTTGTTTGAGATGCTTCAAGAGATTTGTTGATATGTTATCATATCCACAACTGTTGTTTTCCTTTTCAGGTCATTTACAACTTTGGAAATTTCTGACTCATTGACATTTTTGAAATTGAAATTGTTCCGTTGCTGCTCAGTTAAGTACAAAGTGAAATCCTCATTTGAAGGTGGTGTTGTATTTCTTGTAGCCATTTATGGCAGAACACATAATGATGACGCAGTACACATGAGCACATACGGGAGCATTCATGTTACCAACATAACAGGGAGCAACTATTATTACAACATGCCCCTTATAAAGAAAATAGTTTAAGAACACCCAAAAATGTCACTAAATCAATTACTACCAACTTGTGATTTTAAACAGTTTCCAAGTGTCACTGAGGTCACAAATTGTCCAATACTAAAAATGCATTACAACACATTAGACAACATATAAATATTGGAGACAGAGGTTCCAGAACGTTGGAGCGAGGTCTTCGGCACCTGCTCTTTAATCACATATACACAAAATCTTTGTGTTTGTTAGGCTTTGGCTGTCGACCTGATCTTGCAACGGTTGGCGTTTTTGGTGCAGACGCAGGTGAAGAAGCCCCTGGAGGTGTTTGAGTTGTTTTGAGTGGAGTAGGACTAGTACAAGTAGTAGGGGTCGGGACAGGCGTTTCATGCGCTAGCATCTTTGTAGGATCAGGTGTTTCAAGTGGGTTAGATGCTGGTGGTACACAAACTCTTCTGGCAGGGGTGAAATACAGTCCCGGAAGTCAGTTGGGAGAGAGTGATGTTCAAATGGATCGACAGCTCCATTCGCTGGTGACTTACTTCCGGAGACAGGGAAGCGTGGCTTAATGTCGTGTTTATTTCTTCTCACCAGCCGATTGTTTTCCTCGACGGTGATCCAATAGGAGTCGGGCTGAGGGTGTGTTGACTCGATGGAGACTGGTTTCCATTCAGGACAACCATCTTCTGTGAACCAAATATGCTGATCCGGAACATATGTTAATCTCTTGATGTTTGAGTTGCTTGCGGGGTTTAGGTGAGCAGCTCTCTTGTCTGCTAGTTTAATCCGTTGCGAATCGCTGAGCTGAGAAGGTTGATCAGATATTTTTCTTCCCAAGACGTGTGTTAATTCTCCGGTTGAAGAATAATTCTGCGGGCGAAGGTAGCTCACTGCTTGCCGGTGTATCATGGTATGCCTGTATCGCCATGGTCACTTGTAGCTCATTCTTGCACTTCTTTATCATCTGCTTCATAGTTTGTATAGCTAGTTCATCACGAAAACACCAGTATGGGCGGAGGTTATCTGAAAGAAGCTGGATACTGTCAGGCCAACCTTCGATTATGTACTCTCTAAGTTTTGAAAAGACAGGGTCAAACTTGATTTCCTCTTGAAGTGATTCTAAGTGTGTCGGTCTGATCTTCAGAACCAGTGCAACACTCACATCAAGATTGGCGATGGCAGGATGAGTTCCTGGTTGGACTAGTCTGGAGAGTATGTCTGCAAGTAGAACACTCTTTGCTCCCACATACTTAACTTGAAGATTATATATCCTCAACCTCAGCAGCATTCGCTGAAGGCAAGTCGGGGCGAGGCTGATCGGTTTCCGGAGAATCGACTCAAGTGGCTTGTGGTCAGTGTGTATTGTGACCAGTCTGCCAAACACATAAACATGAAGCTTCTCACAAGCGAACAGAACTGCCAGGAGCTCTCTTTCAATATTCGAGTAGACAGATTCTGTCTTTGTGAGTGATTTGCTGAGGAACTTCACAGGTCTGCCATCTTGAATGAGCACAGCACCCAAACCTTTCAGAGAAGCATCAGTTTCTATAATAGTTGGTTTGCTGGTGTTAAAGTGTGTGAGTTGAGTGGCGCGTGCAATTGCCTGTTTGATGGTGTCAAATTCCTGTTGCATGTCCCCTGTCCACACAAAGTGAACGTCTTTTTTCATAAGACTTCGCATCATGAACGTTCTCTTGGACAAATTGGGAATGTGAGTTGCCATGAAGTTGACTGAGCCGAGGAAACTTTGAAGTTCCTGTTTATTTTCTGGAGGTTGCAATTCCAGGATGGCTTTCACTTTCTTCGGACATGGCTCAAAACCTTGTGGGGAAATTACACGCCCAAAGTATTCAATTTTCTGTCTTTTGATTCGACATTTGTCAGGATTGAATTTGATCCCTGCAGTGCAAGCTTTGCTAATGGTTTCAAGGAGGTGTATGTCGTGCCGCTCTTCCGTGGACCCTTGAACCTTAATGTCATCAGCACATGGGAATGTGCCAGGAATACCTGCCATAGCCTTGTCCATCTGTTCACAAAATATTTCAGAGGACACTGACAATCCAAAAGGTAACCTGACAAAACAATACTTCTTGAACGGCGTGTTAAATGCAGTGAGAAGCTGGCTTTTGTCGCCGAGTTTTTTTAGTTCAGTAACCGCTTTTCGTGTGTGGAGAAGTATTGCCCTTTACTGAAGCTATGCTGTGCATCTTCCCAAGAGGCTGTGTAGTGCACACTCCGAATGAGGTATCGGTTGAGATGTTTCGGATTCAGGCAGATTCGAATGTCACCATTTTTTTTGGAGACGATGACGAGGTTGTGGACCCAGTTGGTCGTTTCAGGGCAGGGTTTGCTAATGCCTTCTTTTTCCATCTTGTCCAACTCTTGCTTGAGCTTGGGTAATACACTTAGAGCGACGCACGAGGAGGTAACTGGACAGGTTTGGCCTCTGGTGATAACTTAAGTTCAACCTCACCTTCAAATAGGCCGACTGTTCCGTCGAATGTTTCAGGAAAAATGACCTTCAGGTCATTGAGCGGATCGCCTGTTTTCTTCCCCAGTGGAAGGTGTTTCTTCCATTTCTGCTGAAGGGATATGTAATTGACTTCACTCTCTTCAGTGATATGAACAGCTTCAATGTTCCGATCCATGTTTACGTTCCTTTGGATACAAGTTTTAGCTACATCCATTAGCTCGAAAAGTTTGCAGAAATCAAGCCCCAGGATAAGTTCACTGCCAAGTTCAGTAACCATAATCTTGACTTTATCCGTGTGTTTATTACTGGTAGCCTGGACTGTCAGCTCACCACAGTCTATCATATCAGCACCTGTCACGCCACGCAACCGTGTTTTACTTGGAGTGAGATCATTGCGACACAGCCCAATATCTTCAAACATCAACAATGGCATGCACGTCACCATGGCACCTGTGTCAACCTTGCCTTGAAGTACAGCTGTGTCGGCGTGTGAAATTTAACATCAGCGAGAATCTCTCTCGTCTTGCCATCTACACTATTGACAGAGACAGCACCAACATCATATGCAGATCCACGGTCATCATCACTGGAATCAGTCTCCGACGCCTGTATCTCTTTCTGGGTTTTGGGCTTGCCTTTGCATTTTTGATTGAATTTGCATGCTCTCTCAAAATGGCCCCTCTTGTAGCAAACATTGCACTTCATCCCTTTAGCTGGGCATTCGTCATAGGGATGTGGACTGCCACCACACCAAGCACACTTTTTCTTCCTATCAGCATCTGGCTTCAAGGCTGTTGGTTTGGACCTCATCTTGCTTTTCTGGCCATTTCGCTGGGACTGTTTAGTTGGGTCTCTTGAGTATGTTGCATTAATCTGGCGTAATAGGTCTAGACGGTTTTTAGCAGTAACATCTTTCCCTCTTGACATTAGTTTGCGTTTGCACTCAGCAATGGTGCACCTATGGATGAGCTTGTCTACGATCAGGAAGTCAGACTGCTCTGGGAAATCTGCTAAGCGAAATAGTTCTAATAATCTGCTGTACAAAGTTGTTGTGTTTTCACTTGGTTTCTGTCTGACATTGTAAAAGTCCTCCCTTGCTTCTCGAAGAGAGTTGAGTGAGTGAGACATTTCGCGAGACAATCGAGCAGGTCTTCTGCCTTTTGTATCCTCATGTCTGGATGTTCTGACTGTCTGGCCTCTATCAACGTTTCGGCGTGGGCGCCCGCCCAAATATACACGGTGTTGATTTTCAGCATAGGACCATTTAAAATTCTTTCTACTTCTTTGCGCCACAGTCTGAATTGGGCATACGCTTGACTGGAGGCCCAATCCACTTTCGTTTGTGGGATGTATCTGCCGTGATTGGCGTCGGCCATCTTCGATTTCAAAACGTGTAAATGTCAACGACAGTTACTCACGTGGTGCGAAAAATTCACTTCAATTCGTGGTGCGATGCGACCTACAGGCCTAGTTTCTTTACAAGCACTGACCATGTAGTTTCGTCGGTTACATATCACACTTTATCGGCTCTGCATTCATGTTACCAACATAACAGGGAGCAACTATTATTACAACAGGTGGGTTTATATTTTTTGCTAAATTTGGGCCCAAATTTGTGAAAAATGAGTTAAATTTGTTTGCTATTTCAGTTTTATTGTTTATTTGTGTTCCATTATGTATGAAGTAATCAGGAAGTTTCTCCTTTTTTCTAGATTTGTTTAAAATTTCATTAATGGTTTGCCATGTTTTTTCATGTCTGAGATTGAGTCTTTGAAGCATTTGCCATAATGTTTGGTTTTAGCTTCTTTTATTGATTTTTTCAATATATGATTGTAGCTGGCTAGATTTTATTTTTTAGTGTTGTAGCTATCAGAATTTTGTGGTGTTTTGATTTTAGATTTATACAGTTTGTGATTAATTTTTTCACAAATATTTGCTTGGTGGAGATCATTTAACATGTCCTCGACAGCTGTTTTCTTTTTTGAAGTAATTTTGATAAATTTGGGGTTGTTATTTTTTTTGTAGTTAATGTAATAGAGATGAAGTAGGGGTGGTGGTAAGAGAGTTAGTGTGGCCTTAGTTAGAAAGACTGTAACCCAGCGAGCAGCCACACCCCAGAACATACAACACACAGAAGCATAGCAGTTCAAAATACCAATAACATAGCAGTTCAAAACAACAAAACGTAAGATGCACGAGCAGAACTGTCATAAAGGTAAGAGAAAAAAATAATAAAAACGGGTAATTTGTAACCCCCCGCCCCCTTCTTACATGGCTGTAAAGCCTAATGAATGACACCAGATTTGTTTGAGATGGTATAGATGTCTGTATTAAATTCCATATATTGTGCCGTGTTTAATACGAATGGAAGGTACGACGTGTGTTATAAGTATGCGGTGATTTTTGTGATATTACTGTTTGCGATAAGGGTTTATTGAGGGTGTTATCAAATAATTTGCGATGGTACTATGCAATATGTAAATTAGCTAAATCAGGGAGCTTCAGAATGTTGGACTGCGCGAATAGAATATGTTGTAATCTTATATGATTGCGTATGCACATAAACTGACTTATATATATATTACTAACAATATCACACAGGAGTCCATATGTTTAAATGATCAAATGCTCTGAACTTAGTCTTGCACCACTAATATAATGTTGAAATGATTGGAGGAAATGTACATCCGCAGCTGTCGCATCCTCAACATTTACAACGAACAACATTATTATAATTAGCACGAATACGTCGTAATTTTACTAGACAATTAACCGTTTATTGTTATTGTTATTAATATTATTATTATGTTAGAGTAGAAAATGAATACATGCACGTGCTATGGTGTGGGTAAATAACCAGTGAAGTCGCTTCATAAACAGTTATCTGATACATGGTTATATATCATCAGAATGTTATCACATGGCTGCTTGACAAGTTCCGCTTGCGATGGTCGTAACGAGTATCTCTTGTGCAGATAGATAACGAAGGCCACATCTTTCTTGCGGATCTCCATAAAACAGGAAGTTATACGTGGCACTTGCAATTATGGTTTATGGAATATTCCTTAAATTTGTTGCTATAAATAACCCAAAATATCCTAATAATGCCAACCGCATAACAGCATATTGTAGCCGTGCAATGAGGTCATGTTTATCGGATAGACTTCTACAAAGCCGTACATATACATTATGTGATAGATTAAGTAGTAGGTTAACGTAAGAACCTCAGCCTTTCCATCATCATGTATCTGAGAATATATAGAATATATATATATATATATATATATATATATATATAGAGATATATATATATATATATATATATATATATATAGAGAGATATATAGATATATATATATATATATATATATATAGAGATATATATATATATATATATATAGATATATATATATATATATATATATATATATATATATCTCTATATATATATATATATATATATATATATATATATATATATATATATATATATATATATATATATATATATATATACATACATACACTCCGAGAGCTACTTTACTGTAATCTATATCCGGGAATTTGTGTGTCATGGCGCAGTTAAAGAGAACCCGGTACCCTGGATTCGCACAGTACATAGCGTTCACGTACTTACCGATCATGCAGCAGACACATTGAAACGGTTTGATATGTGTTGGTTAGCGCATGGTCACGTGGGTGATATGGGGAAAGAACACGAGGAGCAGTGGTGCTCTGTGAGGGACCTTCTCAAATCTGGTTGCTGCTTGGTGGTATAACAACACGGTCGCAGTTATCGCACGGCAAACGGTGCGTGTGGGGCGATATGGGAAATAGACCGAGCTTTTCCTAGAGCTCTGATTGGCCGAGAGTAGGGTGCCATGCGATAAGTGTTGGATATCGCATGGTCACGCGGATGATATGGGGAAAGACACTCGGACGCGGATAATACCGTGACTTGCCGATGAGCGATACGCTACCTGATAAGCGGCTGACAAGCAAATGACTCACGAGTCATTTTAAGACTTGCAAGGTGTATATATATATATATATATATATATAGATATATATATATATATATATATATATATATATATATATATATATATATATATATATATATATATATATACACCTTGCAAGTCTTAAAATGACTCGTGAGTCATTTGCTTGTATATATATATATATATATAGAATAGATAGAGATATATATATATATATATAGATATATATATAGATATATATATATATATATATATATATATATATATATATATATATATATATATATATATCTATAGATATATATATATATATATATATATATCTCTATATATATATATATATATATATATATATATATATATATATATATATATATATATATATATATATATCTATATATATATATGCCTAGTGGACGCAGGCACTTATGGGGAGCTGTCCAAGCATCACAATTATCCTCTTCCATCCACCATCGCGATATCACTTCGTTGTTGAAAGTGACGTAAAACCCAAATATTACCATTACCTCAACAATATTGCAGGTTGTGGATATTTTGTCTCGTCAACTGAGCCACGACCCGAAATTTTAAGCTGAGAATTGTCTGCCTTAAAGGGGTTGTGAATATATAACAAACAAGCCCTTCTACCAAAGAGCTTGTAATGCAGCTTCACTTACAGGGTTCATTCCCGACAAAAGGGTGAATCCGCCACATGCGTGCCAGCGCTTATTTTGTCATAACGTCTGTCCTAAAACCAATGGAAATTGCATGCGCGGTCGCATTGACCAATAAGAAAATAGGCCCATGGGTACATGGGGGTACTAGGCGAACTTTGATGCCATTCTTTTAATATAGTCATCACCATTATAATCATCAAGGTTATCTTCAGAATTATCTTCATCACAAAAATCGTCATTAACATCATAATAATCATCATAACCCGAATCGTTATTGAAATCCTACAATTAGTTATATATAGAAAACGCTAATAATTCAATTTAGCACCATTATTCTGGAATCGTTTTTGTTTGAGGTCAAGGTACAAATAAACCCTCTGGGTCTTGCGCATCAATTACACCTTCCATTAAAATAATTTCGAAAATATGTTGAAAATTGCGATCTGTATCACGACACAAACAAACTTAAACATTTATTTAGAAGCTAACCAACGGAAAACGTTCAATAGAGTTATGACCATAGTATTACGTCTAAATATTTGTTGATATGTTGTTCTTTATGTGATATGTCGATGCATGTAATTTTCTGAGCAATTCGGGGACGCAGACACCTATGAGAGATCAGAAGACTTTATCCTCAACAAATGCAGCAACCCGAGAGACATTGGATCCACTATCCCATGCGCCACCTGACGACGGGCATGTGTTTCTCTTATTTGCATACTCGCCGTTAAATATCCCGCCGCTTTTGGGGAAAATATTCCGCCTTTATCCTCCCCAACCTCTAGCATATTCGCCTACCATTCCATCCAGAATAGATATATATAAAACCTCACCGCTCTCCATCCATTATCATGTGTGTATGTTTACATATATTTGGTATAAGCTACACGAGTTGGATACTTATAGCTGTTCTATTCAAATTCAATGAATGGGTATGATTGGCTTGCAAGTTAAGGCAACGAGAAAGGGTTTGTCAGAATAACATTTGAATTGCCACGTTTATCCAGAGGTAAGAATACAAACGGGCCAGAAATTAAATATAGCTGAATAACGGTGAAGCATATTATGTTGCCAAATTTTCGGAGCCAGTTGTCGTCTTAATCCATTCGGTTACAGTTAATACACAGCTCGTCTTGAATCAATAATACTTTATTTAGCTTAATTCATTATACACCTGAAGACATATTGCCTACACATTCACTTTAATGTGAACCAAATTATTGAGTTTGACAACAAGACCATATGTGTTGATTATGCAATGATCACTTACCGAGCGAGTGATGCGTAATCATCACATGTATTATGTTTAGTAGGGGGAGCATATGTTGCGTAGTAATGAATTGTTCAGAGCCAATTCTCTTCCTAATCTACCCGGGTACAGTAAACAGACAGCTTGTATTGAATCAATAATACCTTATTTAGCTTAATTTATTATACACCTGAAGACATAATGCCTACGTGATCATTATAATGCGAACCAACTTACTGATTATGCACTGACAACCAACCGAGCGAGTGATGTGTAATCATCACATGCATTATGTTTAGTAGGCTGATATCATTATCTCAATCATCCAGTCCCGTCCGCTGCCAAATATTCGTTATCAATAAACGACCCAACTGAAAAGACAAATGAATAAACATGCATGGATGAGTCATCAATGGATAAAAGCCAACAGTCGTTTCTATTTTGACAGTCCTATCTCAATTGGTAGAATTCCATCTCTTGTACCAGAGGTAAAATCCGATGTACGAGATTAGGATAGAGTTTTCCGGAATTGTATTCGTCAATCAGGTAAGAACAACATGGCATTCATTAGATTGCATATGGAAAAGACGTCTGGGTGGGTTTTCATTTTGTATTGGCAGTGTTTTTTTGGTGATAACGGGTCTTCAAGTCCAAGGACCATATTACCGTGCATATCAAAGTCCAGTCAATGTATCCCCAGATATAACCACTATTGAGTTGGTATATAAGTCTGCATATTCTGAGATGTCGGATCGGACGCTATCCGGCTTTTAGGTCTAGATCCATAGATGCTCGTTTATATTTACATGCTCTCATTATAAATGCAAGAAGTCTGCTAACATCAATGTCGTGGTTGTCCAATAGGCTGCCTTTATTATCCCGTACCTGAACCTGATCGAGAAGTTAATTAAAAGTGCTAAAGTTGATAGGCCAGTTGCCTGTGTGATTTCCTGAATTCCTCCACGGCCTACCATATAGAACACCGTCGACACTCCATCTGTCATGCGTCTCATCATACGCCTCCAAGCCCATGTAGTTTGGGCAGAAACAGATTGACTTTATGGTGTTGTGTGCGGGCACAGACAGTTGTATCATCTCATGACCGACTCGAAACAAAGGACTTTCTCGTCCAGGAGAAACAAGCCCCTCTACTGCAGGACCAGGCCCACCACCGCTATGTAAAATCATACGACCACCTACCATTGACTGGTGCCTGATGTCAACAGTCAGTTACAGCGGCTTCATGGTCCTCTACTAACGCGATGCATACAAATAACGTAGCCTACTTAGTGTTTTAGTCTGTGATGGCCTTCATGGCGACAGAAAAAACTACACAGCCATGGTTTGTCTACGCAAGCAGCCTCCAGTCATATGAGAAGAAAATGGACACCATCCTGCACCTAGCTCAGGGGTTTGAGGCAGACAAAGCCTGGAACACATTCATCCTCAAAGATATAAGGGCTTTACACGGCCCGTTGTTGAGAGTCTCGATGCATGTATTGCTCGGAGCCCCGGAACAGGTGTGAAACAGCATCCGTGTACTGGCACTGCGTTGAATGCCATGAAGCAGTGTTTGGTGAACGTCAAAAAAGCGATTGAGAGCGCTGTGGGTCTACCAGTAGAAAAAATGCAACACCAGGGTTTCCTAAAGTTTGAGGGTATAGAATAGTCTACTTCTTTGGCATTGGGCCTGGGACTCCGGGTCGAGCAGGTTGTCACCATGCTGCGTTAAGTGACGTCCAAAGAGGAAACCGACATGATGGCGCATGAAGACAAAAGACTCCCCGGGTTGTGGGTGAAATCGTAGTCAGGCTAATTGCTCTTGCTACGAGGGGCCAGTATGTCTTTGAGCATAAGTAGAATTATTCCTACCTGACTAACTATGGTGATCCATACATGGTCGACCTGCCATCCTTCTGCCTTTGAGGCAATATAGAGCCGATGATGCCGGGCAGCACAGTAGCTGCCTTAAAGTGTGCTCATATGTGTGGTTAGCATTGTGTCTTTGTGAAGAATTCCCCTCCAACAAGCCTTGGGTTTTTGAATAACCGCAGATGGAGGCTGGTCTGCTTAAGTTAATGCATTGTAATAGTAAGGAAAGGCTCTTAAAAGGAATTCTTATTGCTCTTGTACTGCCTGACTCAACTCTCATTCACGTCTTGTATATTCAATGACGGCAATCCGGCAATGAAGCTAGTGCCTTGTTCCTTCTATCCCATGGCCCCCTCCTGTTACTGCTCTGCGACATCGTGGTCAAGTGAAGCGTCCATCTTGCATGCAATGCCGACTGCACTAAACAATAAGTGACCTCTATTTCAACTGTCAACATGACTAGTCAATACAGTGTCAAGCTAAATCCATACAGCAGGCTACGCGTCCCTCTGGGCACAGGGTGTGCGGCAGTCAATTGTCATTCCCAACAATCTAAGCAATATCGACCCGAACCAACAACTGTTGGTCCGCTTACCCAACCTTGGCACAGACGATGTCATCGACCTGGGGCAGCCTACCTCTGGCATTGGGTATCACTGAAAACACAGCGTTTTATGGGGATGGCCAACCGGTTTCGCCGGCCTAAGAAATTGGCTGTAATACATATAATTACACCTGTCATGGATAAACCCAGAGTGAACAAGCTCCTCCAGATATTTTACATGCTCCAATAGCTCATCCTTCTTAGACTCTTAATCACTCACAGAAACCTTCAGATCAATCTCTAAACCAATTTGTTTTCCAACCCTTTTACACGACCTTAAATATAGGAAAAGCTTCTGTACACCGTTTGTGATTGGGAGGTTTTTTTTTTAACTGAGGTAAGCACACATTCTCTCCCAATCTACCCTTGTTTGGATCGACTTTTTTTCCCATATACATAGATATCGAGACTCAAAAGAGAGAGCAGCCGGAGGGATTGCAGCCTCAACAGATAGCAGCCACCAATAGAGATAACAGCCACCAAGAGAGATGAGATCCAGTCTTGTACACATGGAAATTGTGACAAAAAAAGGTCATGTGTTGTACACATGGCAGAGATCCAGTCGGGATGGAAAGAGATCTAGTCTTGTACACATGGCTGCAGAAAGAGACCCACCAACTGATATAGAAAGAGATCTGCCAGAGAGGCAGAAGTCGAGAAAGAAAAACAGCAACCGATAGGAGATAGAAATCGAGATAGAAACAGATCCACCGTCTTCGGCAAAGCATCCAACCTTCTGAGACTGCAGCGCTCCAACAAACGACCCAAGCAGGCTGTAGACAAAAACATGAACGCCATTACACAATCGCGCAATACGTATATCATTGGCACTGACCAAAGGGGCTCCGGTCTGGCGGCACAAAAAGTACACAGCATACATAGAATATCTGGAAAAAGAACATTATGAGAACGAAGCCACTATAGCTAGTCACAGAGCCAACGCGTAGCTCGCACAAAAATAAATAGGGTGTCAGGAAGATGAACAGAAGGAGAACGAAGCTGCATAAGGACGCATCGTGGAAGAAGAGCACGAATCCACCAGCATTGGCACCGAGGACAACATCCAAGACGTAGGAGACACTATAGCTATATACAAATCCCTCGGCAAGCACGCACTAGATTAAACAGAGCAGCTGGAAACAGAACAGACGCAAGAAGAACACGAAAAGGAAAAGGCACAGTTGGAGTGACAAGAACACATAGAGGGGAAAGAACACGCAGTTTTAGGACAAGCACCTGGGGATAACGTTCCAATCCCCTGACGTGCAGGTCAGGGGACGTACATGACAGGAGGTGTCGGTGTACGCATGCCAATTGTGGGGAGCGTTGTCCAGATAATCGGGACGAGTACCAGGAAAAGCAAACACGAACGTACTACAAAGCAGTGCAACAATTGACCCGCAAAATGGCAAAAGAGGCTTTCAAACGCCGTTATTTGGATATGAAAGCGTGAACGTCTGTATTTACCCTGCTTCAGGTCAATCCCAAACGGCAGCTGGCAGGGTAATGTATGAGCCGCTCGTTAGCTAGTTCCTAGCTATTTGTCGGCCTATGTACATACATACTTGGGGGCATTTAATGTGTATTGTGATTGGTTTCAGGTGTTGGAGCTTATCACGATGATATAAACCTCGCAGAGAACAATGGCAGCGCGGTGTTGCTTTCTCTTCTTGGCTTGTGCCATTTGTACTATTTCAGTGTCTTATTACATATATTGCACTGGTAAATTGGACATCGTCTAAAAGTCCCTGCTGTGCAACGTGAAAAGTGCCCTTACCAATGGCCAGAACACATTAAGCACACTGAACAATTCAAGAGCTTTAGACATCGGGAGCTATGTGTATTCAGCGTACTATGACAGTCGAGTTGACCAGAATAACGTGAGGATAATTGGCTTGGCTGACTTAGAAATCAACTCCCATTTACCTACATGCATACTGTGGTACAATCAGTCAGATTGTGACGTCGTGCAAGCGTCAGTGTTTCGCGTCGGCGGAACCCTCCAACCGATCAAGTAAGTAATTATTGACTTACATACATTACTGCCCATCAGTTGCCTTGTGCCATTGCAATATGGGTGGGCGTTAATTATGAACCTTCTTGACATGTGTAAGGAACCCGTCCTCGGATTATCTCTGCACACCAAGACCCAGTCAGATTCCCACCCACGTGACTCTTACATATGACAACGCGTCATCAACCAAAACTGCCTTAGATACTACGCTACCCATCGGTAACACACGTCCCCCCAAAACCCCCCCGTATAACCTGACTGTGTGTGTCCATTCAGCAACATTCAAGGGCTACCCCAATCGTAACCTCCTCATTGAATTCATCGAGATTTATTCCATGCTTGGTGCTGATAAAATCGTCATGTACAAGTCCTCAGCCAACGCACATTTAAGATCTGTTGTGGATTATTACTCGAATAAAGGCATATTGGATGTGCATTCGTGGAACCTGCCAGCCCACACGACCACGTACTACTATGCCCAGGCGGGCGTTATACAGGAGTGTATTTACAGGCACATGTACCAGACTCGCCATCTTGCCCTTGTCAATCTCGATGAGTTTATTTTTCCCAAAAAGCATGACAGCTTGGTGGACTACCTCACAACTGGAAAACGCGAAGACGCTGATCTACTTATATTCCAAAATGTCTTCTTCCCGATCAACAAGCCGTCTCCTGATACGCTTCAGTCAAACAAAACTCTCAAGAATCTAGGGTCTGTTGTTTTAACGCACATGTCGAGGGAGAAGACAATTTGGGGTTATGTTAAGCGATGCAAACTTGTGGTAAGGCCGCAAGCAATCATCGTTGGGCAGGTTCACTTAATGTTGAAGCTTGCGCCCAATGCAACGATCTATGAGGTGCCGACGTCGGAGGCACAGATGCATCACTATAGGCAGTGGAAGTCAATGGCTGTGGAACTGGATAAGACTGCATACCGCTTCCTCGAGCAGATTAGATCTCGTCTTATGCATGCTCATTCTGCAATTACCTAAAGAGCATGTGCATCATAACATAACATGTTGTCTTACAATGCGTGTAATAAATCATGGAGAGGATCCATTAAAGTGTAATATAAACTGTTGACTGTTTATATATGTTACACCAATCACTCATCACATTTGGGGTGATGAAACCGACGGTTGTTTACAGACATTAGCGACAGTGTTTTGAATCAAGAGATACAGAGATTTAGGGTTTTATTTACCTGTAATTGGTACTGATGTATGCAAAGCTGCAATGTTACTGCGTGAGTTCAAATCATCTAACTAGCATATGCTTTGACCGCGTGTATACATGACCTAAACCAAAATGTAGAGCTATTTGGAACAAGGTCGGGATATTTGATCCCATTACGTTTGTTGCGATGGAAAACGATCAGATAGTCATGTAATCCTGGGTGGGTGTGCTGAGGCTGGTGATATATCCCTTGACCTGTCCCTGAACGCCACCACATATAGCGACCGCCGGTTTTGTGCAACAGACCTTTCACTCCAGACATACTATCGTATGCCGTTCAACTTCCCGGAAGCTTTTGGGGAAAATATTACACTTTATCCCCCCCAACCTTTAGTATATTCACCTACCATTTCATCCAGAATCGATGCATGAAATCTCATCACTGTCCATTCGTTATCAGAGATGCAACGACAGAGAAATGATAGGCGCATTATTGAATGCTTCTTCGAAACTCGAGTGTTTAAAGTAGACCAGACCTTCCAGCGTTTATATTAATAGATATCCTACTTTATCAGTAAAAAAACTTTCCAGACTTGAGAACTTGTGAATGTCAAATGCAACCTTGGAATTGGGTGAGTGATGAAATAAACACTTTTCAAATGCAAAGCTGTATGAATGTATGTATGTATGTATGTATGTATGTATGTATGTATGTATGTATGTATGTATGTATGTATGTATGTATGTATGTATGTATGTATGTATGTATGTATGTATGTATGTATGTATGTATGTATGTGTATGTATGTATGTATGTATGTATGTATGTATGTATGTATGTATGTGTATGTATGTATATGTATGTATGTGTATGTATGTATGTATGTATGTATGTATGTGTATGTATGTATGTATGTATGTATGTATGTATGTATGTATGTATGTATGTATGTATGTATGTATGTATGTGTATGTATGTATGTATGTGTATGTATGTATGTATGTATGTATGTGTATGTGTGTATGTATGTATGTATGTATGTGTATGTATGTATGTATGTATGTATGTATGTATGTATGTATGTATGTATGTATGTATGTATGTATGTATGTATGTATGTATGTATGTATGTATGTATGTATGTATGTATGTATGTATGTATGCATGTATGTATGTATGTGTATGTATGTATGTATGTATGTCATGTGTATGTATGTATGTATGTATGTATGTATGTATGTATGTATATGTATGTATGTATGTATGTATGTATGTATGTATGTATGTATGTATGTATGTATGTATGTATGTATGTATGTATGTATGTATGTATGTATGTGTATGTATGTATGTATGTATGTATGTATGTATGTATGTATGTATGTATGTATGTATGTATGTATGTATGTGTGTATGTATGTATGTATGTGTATGTATGTATGTATGTATGTGTATGTATGTATGTATGTATGTATGTATGTATGTATGTATGTGTATGTGTGTGTGTGTGTATGTATGTATGTATGTATGTATGTATGTGTATGTATGTATGTATGTATGTATGTATGTATGTATGTATGTATGTGTATGTATGTGTATGTATGTATGTATGTGTATGTATGTATGTTGTATGTATGTATGTATGTATGTATGTATGTATGTATGTATCAAACGTCAATAGATCAGTCACCTTTATATTGCTTCCACCACCACCATCATTCATCATCACCTAAAGAGACCTTACTACATGCTGCCTCTCAGCCTCCTTGTCAGGGTAGTCAGCAAGTGGTCCTGGTTCATTGGGCGGGAGTTCTGCAATGTAATTCTTGAGCTGAGTAGGACTAGCTGAGTATTGTTCAAAAATTGTATTGGATGTTGTCCTGCATAAACATACACTGCAAATAATTGCTTTTAATCTTGTTTGTTTCACAGGAATGTACAATGGGAGAAGCCCTATTCTTCATACAATGACGGAGTATTAAATAAGTAATCCATGTGTAGATGGGGTTTTGTCGTTGCGCACTGTGTACTCCCCCTTATTGAATTATGTAAATCTGAGAGAAATCAGGGTCTTCCATTTCTGGCCACAGCCCGTTGTGCCTGGAATGTTGAGCAGCCAGACAATACCTTTAAAATAAAGCGGTAGAGCAATTCACAATTTGATTGATTAAGCTGGAGGTTAAATTGTTTCCATCATTAAATGCATCAATAGTCAAATAGCATAAGCAAAGAACCAAGTGAACAGGCACAATGTAAAATATATTAAGGCAGGTAAGGGTAAATCATTACTTTGTTTGCGGGAAGTTGCAAAGTCTGGCCACTTACTAGCCCTACAAGACGTATGTATATAAGCTTATCCATCCGACTGGGGCTAGCCACTTACCCAAGCGGACAAGCGGTAGCTGGAGTTCCTGTGTAAATGACTTGAATTAATTGTCTACAAGGGTGGATAGCAACTCTAAATCCCTTTTCCATATATTCCAGCACAGATGAAACGTCTCTCGAAAAGAAGCTTTCCATCGCTGCAACCATTTTCACTTTTTGTTTTGTCAAAATCAGCTCCGAATCATAACTAATGAATTCTAACCCGACTTTCATATGGGAAATGTAAGGATGAGTATACTTACAGATCCTTAAGAAACCATGGAGCGAGAATCGTTGATGAGTGCCTGTAAATAACGATTAATTAGTACGACAGCTAGCTCGCAAATAGAAATGTCGTCCGTGGCAACATCTGCTGGTGACATATGACGTCACAGCGCCTTCGTTCATCTTCGGCGTGTGGTCGGGAAGTTCCGGAATGTGTTGTTTATTGCTCATTTCTTGTTTATTTTGCGTCGGATCGAATGAAGAACGGCAAGTTATTGATAAAAAAATCACGTACAATATAATCCCGAAAATTCAAATTTTAGCCTTTACTTGCCCTTTAAAGGTCAACTACAACGATTTTCATCATTTCTTTATAATGTGTTTCAAATTGAAGATTAATAACTCATAAACCAACGGGGACCCATAATTCATTGCAACGGCATGCATAAGTACTAAAACTCCACCGATAAGGTTTCATTCGGAAGAAAATACGAAGCCATCTTCTCGATGCCATTTTACCTCAGTTGGCCGCTAGGTGCACGTTGCGTGACGTCATTCCTGCTACGCTGCCTCCAAGAGAATTTGACTGCGAGCGAAGCGAAAAACGATTGTTTGGATTATAAAATTACACAGTTTTGACAAGCCATGTCGTCTTCTGATGAAGTTTACGAGTCCCCATAGCATAACATTGGGGCAAGTCATGTCCATGACTATTTATTTGAGCCAATACGGACGGGAGTTGAAAAATCCAAGTCACACTACGAAATGACTCTAAGTCTAACTCAAGGGTCTGCTTCGGATGAAGAATCAACAAAAGATCTCGATGAATGGTAAGTTTTAGAATACCCTTCCCAAGCTTTATTGAAACTGGTAAAAAATAATCGTTAGTTTCATTTACCAAATAAATTTACACATTCTGTAAGTTGAGGATGGTATGTTGACAGACCTAACTACTACAACAAATAGTACTTGGCTAGTGAATGTAGCTTTGTCATTGTACCCTGAGCACATTGAATATTGTGAACAGATGTTTGCATGCAGTTTATAAAGTATTTTCCTTTTATATTCATTCATTGTACCAGAAATATAAATTTACAATGACTTTTTAATTATTTCTCTAACTTAGGTGTAGCTGTCATTACTGCATCCCAATGGACACAGCAAGAGAGTGCTACAGAAGTTTGGAGAGAGTGATGGCTCTAACGGAGGAATGGACATGCATCACCAAGCATCCCAGATTCCTGGTTAGCTGCATGAATAAAAATGTGCTGGAAGTGTCCAAATTTGAATCTTTTCAAATGGACAGAACTGTTGGTGATGAGGTCTCTGCAATGAGTAAGTTAGCCATTATTGCTACCAAAAAGGACGGTTTGAGGTTGAACAATCATATTTATTACAAAGGGAACATTAATTCCACTGTGTAAAATACTCAGTGTTCATATTGATGAACTACAATATATTTCACATAGCCAAGAATAAATAATGCCAGTTACATGAAATCCAGAGCCAGAGCTTACAAAAAAATTATGAAGTGAGGGAATGGTTGACAAATGACAATTGTTTTTTTTAACTATACAACTTATTTTAAAACCATTGACAACTAATTGACATATTGCTTCAGATTATTCAGGTATCTAGCCTACCGCCAGTTTTTGGATATGGCACAGACTGGGCAAAAGAAACAGGAAAGTGCTGGCAGTCTGTGTGGTAACAGCTGTTAGAAAATCCTTCCCTGACCCAGGCGGCAAATAGACAGGTTATCTACAATGGAAACGGAAGATTTTTTGGTCAGGTTGAATCGACACCTGTTAGCACCTACGAGAAGATCCTTTTCAGGTTTCTCGTACTGGGAAGCAATAGGTGGTGGGACAGTCCTGTCATCTGCAAGGACCTCAGCAAGTCTGTAGCTTGGGTATTTTTGCCTTAGATCAAGCACCTAAATGTACATAGTCTGAAGCAAATCAATGATATTCATATTTTATGATAGTCATATCATAAGTAAGTTATATTATATACCACTTTTTAATTGGGTAACAATGTTTGTGCAAATGAAACCTATTCAGGTTGTCGGTAATAAATGTCAAAATAACATGTTTTTCATTTTAGATTAATGCATGTTCACACCAAAAGAAATTGGTACTTTGACAGGCTTGGGATTTTCCCATACCTGAACATGTTCAGTGTTCTAATAGCACTACTGCCACTAACAAAAATCCCTGAAGCCATAAACAAATTCCCTGCGGGCATAGCTCCTGTAAAAGGTTGGCAATCCCCACATCTTACGGTGTCCATCATGCCGATTTGTTCAAAACAAGCAAAACTCCCCCGGTATCTTTGATTCTGACTAGGGCCATCCTCCAGATCAACACCACTGTACATATGCATTCTGTGAGCTAAATTTTTTTTCCATCAAATAAAACCCTGTGATACACTACAAACAAAACAATATTTACCTAACAGTTCTTCAAACGCCATGTCATCATCAGTATCCATCTCAGCATCATCACTTCGTCAGTGAAGTCATAGTCAGGGTCAGTTTCCATCTCATCATCGCTGTCCACCAGTCCAACAGATTCCTCCTGGGGTTCATATTGGGTGCCCCTGGTGACACTTTTGGTGAGATGGGCCAACTTGGGTACCTCTTGAATATTTCCTTATCCCAGGAAAGATAGAACTCTGTGTCTGTAGAGACTTGTCAGTCATATATGGTATCAATACAATAAGTATGCTACAATTTCATTCATCATAAGGATGTAAATGTTTACAAATTGACTTTGAAAAGACACATGGATACATACAACAGAAGTTATCCCTGCCAATGCATTTCATCATATATAATAATGCAGTTGCCTTGTGACTCTCACCAAAACATTTGCCTGCACCCCTAATGACAAGTGAGAGCAAGCTTCATGGTCGGCAGACGGCAAGGCACTCGCCCCTGGTGTAGCAAACAGCGCGGACGCTGACAGGCGAAGTTTCTTCGCCTAGCCTAGGTCGGCAGTACTTGAGTGTGACACCTCAGTCTGTGATTCACCACTGTCACTTGATTTATCTATCTGCTCAGCTGCCAATACCATTTCGGAGCCTAGGTTTCTTACGAAATCCTAGACTTTTGAGCAGCTCTGGGTCAGTCTCATAAGCACTTTTCTCGAAGTGATCAGAACATAGAACTGTCGTATTATACGACAGTTCTGTTTTGATCATTACGACCTATAACTATAAGGGCAGGACTTCAGTGTTTACCCTTGACTTTCGACACTCAAATGCGGCGCAAATGTGTCTTTTAGAAACAAAAAAACTCACGCCTGACTTCTCATTGTTCCGACAACCAAACGCACAACAATAAGGCATAATCCACGCCAAGAAACGCACCAGACCATGAAGAAAGACGAGTTAGTCACACGCTGTCAACCAACCGGGAAGGCTAAAGATGGCGATGAATTGTCGTCGAAAATTACCCTTTTTGCTCGTCTCATGTTTGAGCAATGATGCCAGCAAGAGGAGATTTGATTTAATCCTCATGTTATAATAGTGAGGTAGTTATAGAGCGATATGATATACAGCTAACATTCGTAACGGATTTAGGGAGGCACCGTTATGAATGGAACGACATAACTTCAGAGTTCATTCCGGCTTTACTGTAATGTGGGACCGATGTCCCACTCATACCTTCAATGTGGGTCATTTCAACTCAAAGTGGGACAACTAGTGGTCCCACATCTGACTACAGAGTGGGTCCAGTCAGAGACTATTAAAATAGATTTGCCTTCATTATTTTTAGTGTTCTTTTCATCATGAATGCAATCATCCATTGTTGTCCTTTTTAAAAAATTTAAACCTGCTTACGCAAATGTTTTGGTAATAATATCGAAAAGTACGAGATTATTGTGATACATGTTTTAATACTGGAACAAAAATTACTGTTACACAGTAATATACTTAATATACCGTACTGGCAGGGGAAAAAAACCATGACATAACAGTAACACGTTACTTTATAGCACTTAAACCAAACAGTCTTCTTTCCTTCTTCTTTCATCAAACATCCAATGCATCTCTGCATGCAGAACTTGCAGAGGAGTCAGACATGTCAGGCCCATCAACAGACACAGTTATCAGGTCCTCCAGTCTTTGTTCTCCGATTTGGGAACTGTTGCCTGTGAAATCTGTGAATTAAACCTCACAGTTCCTTGATCTTGTCTTTGGGGTAACCATGACTTCGAACCAGTGTTTTGAGTTCCTTCCATTCATTTCTAGTAGCCTGTGAATCTACAACAGCCTCCCTGGTTATGTAATTGCTGGTTTTCTGTTCACCATACTGCTTCAGGAGAGTGTCAATGTTGTCGTTGCCCCATGAATCCAGTTCAGTGTTTGACAGGAAAGTGATGGGTTCCATGCCCAATACTCCAAAAGCTAATATTTGGAAGCACATGGGACTGGAGTATTTATGCATAGGCAGTTGTTCTTTGGCAAGCCACATCACTGTTTTAATTGCTGTCAGTATGCCCTTTTCCTTCTCGGATATAATTTCTGGTTCATGTTTTGAAGAGTGTGACACATCATAATATGTTGAGAAGCCTACACGTGTTCAGTGGTTGAAATTATCTTTTCATCCTTCTTCCCACACTTCCTGTAAATACCGATGTGCCTCAGTAGCGTACTGACCCGGAAATTATGAGTACCCTTGGCCATTGTGTTCGTCTTACCAGTCGCTCGACACGATTCACAATACATCTCATTCTTTTTCAATATCGTAAGGTAGCCAGGGGTAGGTTGACAGCCACGTGTCGTAGACGTTTCGTTTTCGCCGCTTGGGCTTGGTGGTTACCCTAATAGCGGCGTGTTCAGGTTCACAGTCATTGCTGTTGGAAGAGCTCTCATTGTCAGCTTCAAAGTTAGCGAAAGAATCAGCATCATTTGCAGGTGCCGGGGTCCTAAAATAATGTGTTAATGACCGCTGTTTTGTGACTGCTGCAGCATCCATACCAAGTAAGTTTCGAAAACATGCTTTCTCGGAAGGTCGTAACCAATGACTACGCCTGTGACACTATATCTTGCGCGCATACTCCCGCTGCACCAGGCATCAGACGGTTGCGAAAACTTAGCGCAACAGCCAGATATCCGGGGATATGGCTCAATACGTGTGCAAGCGCCTGGTGAAGGCGACACGATGCTGCCGAGAACCAGCTTGCCAGACGCCTTGTTACGGAAATCGACGAAGCTGTTTAATTTGATATTCGGCACTTTACGTGTAGGGTGTAGATTCATTAAAAAGACACGATGTGACTCCTTTCTGCGTTAACTGAATATGCATGCAGATTACCACAATGTTTGTTTTGCGTCCAAATGGACGCACGACGGTTGCATATGTGGGTCATTTGGGTAAAAAATGGGTCAAATGACGCAAGGACGCGTTCTGAAATGAACTCTGTAACTTATCAAAGTAGATTTCTACAGTACATCATGAGTAGTTCCAACCTAATTAAAAATCCCTGAGTGCCCGATATGGGGCTGAACAGCCTCTTTAAGATAATATCCAACGGGGTTTCCGCGGTTCAAGCCCCTGTTGGTCAATAGGCTTATAAAGCACTGTATCAATACCGGAAACTAATAAAGACGCATTAACCTCAGCATTCACCGTGCTTTAGTGTTTACTCTAGATTAGACTCACGACCAGCGAAGTAATCTCGTCAGGTAATACGAGTTACCTGAGACATTTCATTGGATCGGGCTAGCAGAAACGCTGGTCCAAACAAGCAGACCATTGTTGTTGCCGGTTCTTAGCAAGTTCCCCCGCCCCTGACGGTTGTTGACGATCTGATACCAGCATCTGCAGCTCGGTCATGACAGTTTCAAGAGTCGAAAATGGCGCGGATGCTGTGAAAGGAGAAGAATGCTATTAGCTTGGAGAATGCTTTTTTGGTGAGTGCCATTTTTCGTTTTTTAACTTGTCAAAACACCAAAAATTTAGAATTATTGTCTGAGCGCTTGTGCTGATTTACAGTTGCCATAGTAATTCGAATAAGTGACAAGCGGCCTCGTAGTTGAGGGTACAGCAGGTGACGTCATCAACTGCTTGAGGCGGGGAAACCAGGTCTGCGTAGGCCACGTTAGGACGATAATGATAGCTGTAGTCCCTGTTCGTCCAGTTTCCGCGTGAGATGATGGCAGGAAACAAGTATAAGATGTTTCCAGTTCAACCAACAGAAAATGCAGCAACAGCTATTGCACCCACGTCTGGTCTCCACCGACAAGTCATAAATATTCCTTGTCGTCTTGAACATTAGTCTTAATCACCAAACACTTTCCCAACAGGTGATTCTTTTTTTGATATTCATACCTTCACCATTCCCATTGAAACATCTACATTGGATCAGTATTCATTGCTGTTCAAACATCTCTGATCAAACATGGAAAAAACAATATTTACACAGGAAATACATATTATTATGGAAACATATCATGAGTTGTAACCCTATATAAACATAATGATTCAAAAACCGGTGCATGGTTTCTAAAGCACCGACCTCAGTAATGTTTGTGGTTTCATCATTATAGTAGCCAGGCCTTTCATCTGGCATATCCCTGTTATTCATATGATGAACTCAGTGGTTCAGCTGCTGTGAGAAATAATAAATACCAACCACTGACTAAACGTGCTTGCAGACTAAGAATAAAATAAATAAACCCGCCAGTCGAAATTTGATCCTTAAAATAGAATTTATGCACAACAAATGGCTTGGTATGCAAATGATGTGTACAATGTAGTTTTTATTTCCACCATGTTAGAGCTGGGTATGACAATCACTCTATGCACCCTATCACCACTTTCATTCTGTCTTAAAACTGTCTGTTTTAAAGCCTTAAAACGGTCATTTGCCTCAGATATATGTCCGATGGACGATTTACTTTCAACCCCAAATGAACCGATTTATTTAGAGACAAAGCGACATTACAATGACGAGGAGCTGTTTCATGTCAGGTGCCGCAAGTTCAGGTTATTTTTAGCTAGACGTATTTCCAGTTTCCATCTTCCGAGAATTCTTTTTATAAAATAGTAGGTTTGTGCAACTCACAGCGGTTTACCCTTCAAGCAGCCGCCATATGAAAACGGGCTTCCGATCTCTAATGCCGCCAACAATTCGGTTAAAACAACACACAATGACCATTTAACAAATACTGATATAGTTTATCTATCTACAAATCTACCACATATATCTACAGCACAACAACACAACTGTCAGAAATAACACAACATACCAAAGCAGATATTTCAAAAAAATATTTACCAACACTGAAATAAATCATTTAACTACAGCTATCAGCATTTGTTTTATTAAAGTTTGTAGCTGAAGCTGGACAGAAAAAATTAACAAAGTCATATTGCCAATCAAAATGGGTGTAAACCTTTCGAATACACCACACAATTATTCAAGTAATACAAACATAGCCATTACAAGTAAAATAGCAAGTGACCACCAATACAAAGGAAAGGGTTGCAAAGTCTGTGCCCTGAACCAAACAAGCCGTAAATACTGGGAAGGTAGTGAAGGGGCAAGACAACGACGCAAAGGCACCCAATCAGCAAACATCACCCCTTCTCATCGGAAGATTTGTTCGGTTATATTGCAATTTATCAAAACGGTATCAAATGCTGCCTTCATTATTATGATAAGCTTTACAGAGCAGAGCATACATAACCATAACCTAGTATGTAAGCCAAAAAATAATAGTACTAATGCCTACAAATGTAAACACCCGGAAATAAATAACATATCAATGCATCGTCTAATATCCAACCACGTGACTGCTATACCAGGAACGGCAGCATTCTTTGGCAGGCGCCACATATACTCTACAATGGACAAATAGGATTGTTACTGAACTTATAGTCATACCCATCACAAAATTAAGGTTTTACAGCAACTGAATAGATGAACGTTGCTAGGTTTGGGGCAATGCACTATCCTCTGCATCGGTCATGGGTCATCTCTGCCCAACACACAACCATTAGTTATCCTTCATTGCGGTAGGTCTTCATTCCTTGACCTCTTATGCCTCGTCTCTTTCATCCATCGTCTCCATTATGACTCCCATCTAACCATGTTATCTCAAATCATTCTAGTTGTGCGAGCAAGCTGGATGTTGGTAGCCTAACAAAATTACCAGATGTTTGCACACAGCAGCCAACCAAAATCCTTCTAGACTCAACATCATATTTGACCTTCAACAACTCCCTCCGGTCAAGGTCGATATAATGGCTCCATAACGTGTGATTCACCTGACTATAAAAAATGTGCATAAACACTATCTAATGCGTTATTCATTATACAGAAGAACAGTGTCACAGCTCTCCAGTACGAGTACTGATTCTTGTATAAAACAAACTCTTCTGCTGTCCGCGACGTTACTGTGTGACCAACATATAACCAACATATAACATATTTGAGTTCACATTTACAAAATTTTACACCATCCGACAAATGGAAAGCAATCTATCTCAGTTATACCTACCTGCCCACATCTAGTCTCATCTCAAGTTCTCAAGTACCAATTAATTAATAGTCAGGTGTTATTTTTTTTAAAACTCGAGCCGACCATAAAAATTGTCAACACATGGTCCCCCTTTCGAAGACAAAATGGTCGACAGCTGTGTCCACTTAATGCGATGCGCTCAGTTGTAGCTGGAAGGCGTTTTTGTATCGTTATATTGTAGATAACAAACAAATACGAAAGCAGTTACCTCAAGTTTTAATGTGGTACATCGGCAGTCAACTTTCGCAGACACCTTGTTCGATGGAACCAACTTCGTACGAGTCAAGACTGAGAAGATATATTTTGGCTGTCACTGACTCAAAATTAGCCAATGATAGTTACTACATATGACGGAAAATATAACTGTAAAATCGATTGCGGGCAGATTCATATCTATTGAATAGCAAAAACATTCTAATACTTTATGAACCACGTGCTTTGTTGCCTATAATGTTGTGGTTTGTTTCCTAGTTATTGTGTGTTGAAGCTCGGCAAAATCAGCATTTTACCTGTCCCTTGAGTTCCCCCACCCTTGCCATGGATTTGAAAACCGTCCTGTGACAACCTGCATGCATGCGCGCCACACAGCCTTCGACCAATGTGTTTCGTGTGTGTATCTGATCTGTCGTGGTGTCTTGAAGATTGGAACTCATCCGATTATGGATCACATTTGTGGACATAACATATGACACATAAGTTGAGGATTCGCATTGACCACACCCTGGTGGACAAATTGTATTGGCTTAGTGGCAAACGTTCCTGAAGAGCATCGTCAAAAAGCTTCTTTTTAACACCAAAGGGTAGGTTCTGCGTTTATTTCTTTTACTCGTTTGGACCGTTTGGCTGTGGCGTTGGCAGTAATGGTGATATTTTAAAATGCATGAAATACTTGGTACATGTAATAATTATTAGGAATCTGGTTATAAAATTCGTACAATCATGCGATTATTCATCCAATTTCGCTCCTTCGACATGTGAATCAACATAGGATCACATAAAGTACAGGGTTTCGATGGAGAATAATTGTTTCTGCATTCACCCAGGCATCGTCTACCATGTACTTGTGTGTATGTAAAGCAAATAGTACTGCAGTTGATTTTTTTTTTGGCGAGCTTATATAAATGTAATATGTAATACTCTTAGACAGTAAAATTGTCAATTGATTGAGCTGTGGTCCATTCCCTATGAAGTCGAGTACTTGGTTAATATCCCAAATGCGGGAAAGTTTCGGCAAAGCTGGTCTTGCAGTAAAAAGGCCTTTGGGGAAGCGGCGTACGAAAATGTTGTTCCCTATGCTGTCACAGTGGAAGGTGATGGCAGATAAGGCTGATCTGGCCAAGTTGATAGCGCTGTAACCCATTCTGGCGGCGTCGTATAACGCGGCGAGGTAAGTTAAGACGTTATTTATAGTCGGATTACAGGGATCTTAGTCCCCTTCACCACAAAAGAGTAACCATCGTCTAATACAACCTCCATACTGCGTAATGGTAGATTTTCTCCATGATTGTAAGATGATTTTGGCATTTTCATCCAGCATACCCTGTTTTTCGAGGAAGAGCCTGAATGCAGTCAGTTTGAGTCGAGTGGTATAGGTAATAGCGGTTCCACCCACCTGGTATAGTATAGATATTACCAATGCAATGCTAGGTAATGCCTAGCATTACCTAGCATTGCCTTGGTAATACCTATACTTTAGCCAAAATGGCTTAAGAGAATACAACTCAAGATGCTGTGTAAGACACGATTCTCCAAGAGATGGATAATACTTTGGGGAACCCACTACACCCAAAAGGAAACACAACAAAAAAGCAGCTTCATCCACTCTTTCTGTGACTCAACTACCAGATGGTCAAATCTCCAAAAATACACAGTAGTTATCTCCATCTGCTTCTTCCAATATGACGGGTGAGAACATCGTTACTGTACCTCATTGACAGTTGTCCAACTCTCAATCTACGGGGCTTCAGCCACCTCACCAAGGGGGACAGTATACGACAAGTATGCCAACGGAGCAGGCAAGATTACTCCAGCATGGGACCCAGCTTCCGGCGTGTTTGACCCGTACAGCCTCTCTGCCTCCCACGCATCATGAACTTTGGGCCGTATCCTCAAGGTCCATGGATTCAGATGACACCGAACACTTGGTCTCCCCCAATGCCTCATTATCAGTGGGGTCCTGGTACTTTCTCCCAGTAATACTGATCGCCCCCCCCCCCCCCCCCACCTGTGGCTGACCCAACCATGGTTCACCAGGATCCTGGAACTGTCAATTGACCATCCTCGCCTAATAAGCTCTCAACACCTCATCATCTTCCTCATCAACCGACCACAAGCCACCCACTAGAGTCTCGACTATAGTATAGGTATTACCAAGGCAATGCTTGGTAATGCCTAGCATTACCTAGCATTGCCTTGGTAATACCTATACTATACCAGGTGTGTGTGCTGGAACCGCTATTACCTATACTACTAATGTCTTAGAAAGAATTGCTGTCGAAAAACCGACACGGCCTGTGACACAATTTCCTAGAACAAGCAGAGTACCGGTAGACAACAATGAAGAATTACACATAAGAAAAATGAAGAGATGTAAAACTAAAGTCACCACAGAAAATAATCCACACATGTATGCTTGAGAAAAAAATCTAATAACTAAAAAACAAAATCCAAAACTCAAGCGCGCTGAGCTCATGAGGAAGCTCCTTGGAGAACCTCATCTCAAGGAACTCCCGTTGTGGTCACGTGGTACAATCTAAGCTAATCTCAGTCAATAATTGAAATTTCATCTACCCAAGTGGGAGTTCACAGTTCACAGCATACCAATTCTTTTTCAACATAAAGTTAATTTATTCCATAAAAGCGTGTGTCCATAATTCGCCAAGTTAACACGAGGTCTGCATACAGGAGGTCCCAATCACGCGAAGCAACGCCCAGCTAGAGCAAAGATGCGGTGATAGCATATAATCAGGATGGCTAAGTTTGCTACCCACGAAATCGCCCCAAGAAAACATATCGTCACAACATGGAGCTGACAGTGTCTTGTCTACAGTTTGCTTATTAACACATTGAGCCTTACTCACGACATTTTATCGTGTTTCTGTAACGCTCTTGACCAGATCATATAAACAGTTACGGCACTTACACACAGCTCACAAAATGTATTATATTGCTTGTGTTATAATGGAACATTGACATGAATAGTTTACACAAATGCAAACATTCATACGCTTATTCTGGATTACATACATACATATATGCATGCACGTGCATGCAGATATATAAGTTTGTATACATATATGTGTGCATAAATATAAACATACTTATACATCCACCAGAAATGGGTTATTAAATCTGTATTTTGATTGATTTCAGGTTGAGGATCTTACAAGAAGAAATACATCCCTGGCAGAGAACAATGGCGTCACGATGTTGGCTTGTATTGACTGTCGCTGTATCTGTTTTATCAGTATGCTATTACATAACAACGGTCGGTAGCTGGAGCATGCTGCCAAAAGTCGCTCTTGTGCTCCATACACGCTGCCCTTACCATTGGCCAGGTCATATCAATCACACACATCAATTCAGGAGTTTTAGCGACGGAAGCTTTGTATATTCAGCGTACTACGACAGTCGAGTGGAACAGAACAACGTAAGAATAATTGGCTTGGCTGACTTAGGCATAAAAAAAAATTTACCCAATTGCATACTGTGGTACGATCAGACGGATTGTGACGTCATGCAAGCATCCGTTTATCGCGTCGTCGGGTTCACTAGATACATCAAGTAAGTAATCACTATCAATTGGCAAAGAGTAATTACACCTACTCATCAGTATTGATATATTACATTCAATAGGTTTTTACCTCATCGAAATATAAGGGCTACGTTGTTAATACAAATATTCTTGATATGTGTAAGGAACCCATCCTCGGATTATCTCTGCACACCAAGACCAAGTCAAATTCCTACCCACGTGACTCTTACACATGACAACCCGTCGTCCGCCACCATCACCCTGGAGGCTACGCTGCCGGTAACACACGTCCCCCACAAAATCCCCCCTATAACCTGACTGTGTGTGTCCATTCAGCATTATTCGGAGGATACCCCGATCGCAACATCTCTCATCGAATTCATCGAGATTTATCGCATGCTTGGTGCTGACAAGATAGTCGTCTACAATGCCACAAGCAGCGCGAATATAACACCTGTTGTAGATTATTATGTTAATGAGGGCATCTTGGATGTGTATTCATGGCACCCCCCAGCCCACACGAAGACGCACTACTACGCCCGGCCAGCTCTTATTCAGGAGTGTATTTACAGATACATGTACCAGACTCGCCATCTTGCCCTTGTCAATCTTGATGAGTTTATCTTTCCCAAAATGCACGACAGCTTGTTGAACTTCCTCACCGAAGGACAATGGAAAGACGCTGATCAAATTATATTCCAAAACACATTCTTCCCCATCAACATCCCGTCGTATAATCAGCCTCGGTCAAACATATCCCGAGAGGGATATGAATCTGCTGTTTTAAGACACTGCAAGAGAGAAGAGGACTTTGGGTTATAGCAAACGCTGTAACGTTGTAGTACGGCCTCGCGGAAAAACTGTTGGGCAGGTTCACACTGTCAAGAAGCTAGCACCTGCAGCAACCAGCTGTAAGGTGCCGACGTCACACGCTTTGTTACATCACTACAGGAAGTGGAATTACACCAACCACACTCTGATCGAGGATAAGGGCGCAATTCGTTTTCTCCATCAAATTAATGTATGGTTATATGTATGTATGTATGGTATGTATGTATGTATGTATGTATGTATGTATGTATGTATGTATGTATGTATGTATGTATGTATGTATGTGTATGTATGTATATGTATGTATGTATGTATGTATGTATGTATGTATGTATGTATGTATGTATGTATGTATGTATGTATGTATGTATGTGTATGTATGTGTGTGTGTGTGTGTGTGTGTATGTGTGTATGTCTGTGTGTGTCTGTCTGTATGTATGTATGTATGTATGTATGTATGTATGTATGTATGTCTGTATGTCTGTATGTCTGTGTATGTATGTATGTCTGTATGTATGTCTGTATGTATGTCTGTCTGTCTGTATGTATGTATGTCTGTATGTATGTATGTATGTATGTCTGTATGTCTGTATGTATGTATGTATGTCTGTATGTATGTATGTATGTATGTATGTGTATGTATGTATGTGTATGTATGTATGTATGTCTGTATGTATGTATGTATGTGTGTATGTATGTATGTGTGTGAATGTGTGATGTGTGTCATGTGGGCTCATGGGGATGCCATGGTGTGCTATATGAACAGGTGGTCTTTGGTGATGCAGGGTGCTGTGGCTTGCTATATGAGGGAATGATTGCTGGTGCTTGGGTGTACATAGGGTTGATTTGGGATGAAGGAGTTATTGCTAAATGATGCTTGAAGTGCTGTGGGGAACTTGGAGGCACTAAATGCAATGTGTCCTCAGACTATTATCATTTATGCTACTTTTTGCTGTCGACATTCTGACTTGGGATAAATCATGTCTCATTTAAACTGACCTCATTCAAACTACACATAAAAGTAACCAAAGTGGCAAAAACCACATTTTAATGCAGGCTATGAAACATGGGACAATAAATTGACTTCATGGTATGGGTGGTAGCAGTCAAATCCATCTATATGATTCCCAGTAACTAGGCAAACAGCCTTTGCGGCTAAGCTTTGCAGAAATTAACATTGCATCATCCAATATCAGCCCACCCCAGGGTATTTTACCTAATAACGTACCACTTTAACATAATAACGTTATATATTACACAGGTACCTCGCTCAAGATAGTTTTTTAAGATTTGATAGGGAGCGTTGACTCTCTTAGAGGAAAAGTTTGCTTGGCCAGGTCCGACGATTTCCTTGGCAGCGAAAATAAGCTACCATATAAATTTAATCAAATAACCGCATTTAGATCGATAGGTCTTTGAAACAGCACTGCATTATTGATGTATATATCTGCAATAGCGCGGTCGTTTTTAACAGGTGACGAAATTTTTGGGTGGGTTGTCAGATCTAAAGGATATAAACGACAAATGGCTTGTTATTCACAAGACTCGTTCATATTTGAAACCAACAGCATCACCTCAATAAGCGTTACATCCCAAACCGACTAACGTTGCAGCAGAAATCAGCCATTAACAGAGACTGAAATGATTTACCAGAAATGTTTTAACTTTCAGATATCAGGCTTTTGCAATATGCTTCTTTAGCTACAAACAGAATCTGAACACACCATCATAATGTTTCACTATTAACCTGGGCAAAAAAAGGGTGAGGTGCTGTATAATCGTTAATCACAAGGAGTGTAGCAAGTATTTACCTCTTTCTGACAAATGCAGGATGTAACCGGAGATAGAAGCTGAGCAGTGGGTTGTTATCGCTAACGCATCTACGACATAGGCTGTCTTTGTACTTGCAGAAGTACAGAAACATGTCTGGCCCGTCCTAACTACCCTAAACTGTCATCAGCATTAAATGAACATCAATACTTCACTCAAAACCGGCGCTGCTAATTCTTAAAGGTAACTACTTACCTTGGTCGACGTTTTCGCCAGTGCTGGGTTGTAGCAGCAACAGGATACTTTGGCGTTTCACAACCGTGCACCCTTCTGGGTCGATGTTTAATGAGTACCTCAGGTCTTTAGCTTTGAGCCTATGCCTGCTGCAACTGTATCCGAATGTACAGTGCCCCATACACCAGCAATAATAAACCATAATTGTTACATTATCCTATACGCTACGCTAAACGTGATGATGCGCTATAACGATCGATAGGATCGGTGCACATAGTGCACTTTTCGCCACCACATTGTCTCTGCCTCTGATACAGACACAAGCCGCGTCACCTTACTCCATATGCTGATAGGAATCGAATGATGAATGTTTACACTGGGGATGTACCTGAAACATCAAATGCTAGAATTACTTATTTCTGGATGATTTGGGTTGAATACAACATTATATCAATAATTTGAATAAGAGGTCATTGGATGGACCCTTTATAATGGAGTATAGACATTCATTTGGATTGAAGCGCAGGTGGGGGTGGGGAGGTTGCGATCCCAAAGCTTATTAGTCAAAATACAAATGTGTAATCTTTGAGGTAGGCAACACCTAGCTGCCTTCACATCACAAATTGTTCCAAGTGAGTAGTACAGACAAACTCTCATGGGAAATAGACTTTTCGTTCCAAACTGCTTGAATCTGTAAGGTTGAAGTAATCATGACTCATCTGAGCGTTTATTACCATAATATAATCTTCCATTAATATTAACCAAGCCAATCTGTCGCAAGCAGAGTCTGCTGAACGATCCTAGTTAATCAGTCGCACCATCTGCATAATTAGCAAACATCGCTCACAAGCAAACACAATGTTCCTTTAAGTAGTGTTAGTTACAGCGATATGGTGGTTTCGCCTTGCTCAGTGGGTTTTGATTTCCCCTCTCTGTGTGCTTTGGTGACTGTGAGATCGCGTCATAGACGATTCATCGCCGTGTTCTAAAACTGGAGCATATTAACTGCTGCATGGGAAGATTTGTTTAGTAATTTATCGTGGTTAATGATGTTTCTGTATCGACACTCGGGACCATTATGGTGAGCTGCTTATGATTCCAATATCGTTATAGAAAATTTACCGTTCTCTCTATATCTTCACATGCGACAATGATGGCGGTTTCATAATGATACATAATACCTCCAACTCCTTTAAAACATGCTTATACACAATTATATCAATTAAGAGATCAATTATGTGACAAACAAAAATCCTAAGAGTCACAAAAGGCCACAGAGATAGAGAGAGAGAGAGAGAGAGAGAGAGAGAGAGAAATAGAGAGAGAAATAGACAGAGAAATAGAGAGAGAGAGAAAGAGAGCGAGAGAGATAGAGAGAGTGGCCCAAGATGGCTAGAAGTATCAGTACCATAGTCCGGTGATGTCAGGCCCGGTATTAATGATTACTTTATGACGCACCTAGTAACCTAACATTTTGTTTTCTCTCATAGTGTACCAAAGCTTGAACCAACCATTGCAATGCAGAATACACACTCTGGCGTTTTGACAGTGTCTATCTTAAAGCACTCCATTAAATTGTTCAGCTTCGCAGGTGTGAAAATGTAAACGATGTAAAGAACCACTGACGATACGTGCAGTCTTCGACAAGTGGTCCCTGAGCTAGGTAATGAAACACCGGGAAGGAGTAGCAATGGATGTAACTTGATTTCGATTTTATTGGCATACTGCTTTTAAGCATAACAATCTGATCAACGAAAAGTAGGGGTAAAACCTTCTCTAATACCACAAGACGTCTCCATGTTGAGCTACTTTTGAAGAAAGTTGCGGGCACACATGCTTAGGGATTACAAGGTTGGCGTGTGTGAAATGTTACAGCATACAGCACTCTGAACCAAACACTAATGGAGATAATTGTTGCAGTGTAAACTCTCATGGTCTAATTGGAAAGCCAAGTGGCTGTGAATAAAGACAATATTCACACCACTATTGTGATAAATACAATCGTTTCAGTCAATATTTATGACAACAATGGTGGTGAATTACCTCTGCATATCCATGGACGACGTGTTAGCAGTGTTGAAACCAAACCAACATAGAGCCATGCAGTCTCGATGTTGCATAAGGTAGATATGGATCTCTGCCTGGATTTATTTCAACACATAGCGAAAATATATATTCAGACCTATTTTCGGGTAGATAAATCAAGATATCCATCTGTAAAGCTTCACATATAATAATCTATGCAACCAATTGTACAAACAAACAGACATACGCCATTCCACTTGCCATGTCAGACAGCAAAGGGGTTATCAGAGTTATTGATGAAGACATATCAGAACTGATAGCAATGATACTACCAAACAATCAGCCCAACCTCCAATGCATAGTCTTATTGATGGTATGAAATTGACCCTTCATACTACAGCCTGTGATATGGAGAGTAAAACAATTGTAAATGTATAGCTTTATTTACTGTCAAACAACGATATTTAAAATTACCAATCATGTCTATACACACTATTGTCCAACAGGATAATATAGGATTTACTTTTACTTTGTATGTTGTATATATAAACTATAGATTGCCATCGGTCAGTAACCACTGTAGGTGCCCATCTATATTCTGTACGGTGGCCTACTTAATTTAGGTGTAAATAAAGTTAGAAAGTGGATAAGTCAGGCATCAGTCTTCTTATCAGAATTAAGCTACTTCAAATCATCAAGACAGAGCATATTTGACACTGTGATGTATATGTTTGTTAAACCCATAGGCAAATGTGTTATAAATAGAAAAGGTATGTACACGTGGAGACGACCTTTAGGTTATTGCTGCTGGAAATATGTAATGTATTGCAATATATTGGAGGCTATTATGGCAATAATTTACAATTAATTGTGATTCAGTACCCTACGATAAATCAATCATCAATATTCTGTCCAGGAAATAATGGGGTTTATAACTAGCATTCCTTTAAATCACACCAGGACAGACTTGACAGGTATGACTTATACTGACGTTGAAAGCATGGACAATACAGACGACCGAGGCATGTACATGCAACTCAAGATATCAACATATATACCGTCCTGCGCAAATCACGACCGCTGTGCGGTCAGATTTGTCTGTACCTTCTCATCAATGTTGTGTACTTAAGTATCCGTTTTTGTCGAGCATTGTGAAGTAAATGTTTTGAACGACATTATTTTGGTTATTTACTGTATCAAGCAGCCCAAGGGTAAATGTCGATTTTTGGGAGGGGGAAGGCCGCGGGGGTGGGGGGGGGGGGGGGGGGGCGGCTCGAGTGGGTCCTAAAATCAAAAATATGGGTTTATTCACCATATTAACGGTATTTCGTCCACCTTGACTAATCTTTATCAGTTCGTCCACTTCGACTATTCTTTAGCACAGGGTATGGCCTACATGGGACCGGTATCTTTGGTCCTAGCCTCGTACAAAGGTCGTTTTGGAACTGCAGCTAGATAGCCTAAATACCACAGGAACCCCCATAGCCAATGCAGAAGGCCGCATCGGGTCAAAGTCCTTGGCTCCTCTGTGACCATATTTGACAAGCATTTAGACTAACGATGTGGTATACACAATGGCATATGGATTACAGAAACCAACCTAACGCGCTAGAAACATTTGTGCATGGCCTAGATTAGGGTCACATGAGCTATGTGGAAAGGCTTGCAAATTTGAATACTGCAAGCAGCACCGGTAGCGAGCAAGCAAGTACATGGTAAACCCACCGGCCTCCTGTATACACTGTGGACGCGCAACCATCTCGAGTTTGCCGATTTGCGCATCTTGTGGTTTTAAGTGGGAACGCGACGTGCTCCACTGGACAGAAAAACGATGTAGACAAATCATTCCACAGGTGCTGAATCAGCTTCAAGCTTGCACTATTCCACGTAGAAAGGGTCCCGAATCGGGGTAGGCTTTGGGGCCGCCAGTTCCGGGTTTGGTAGGAAATTAGATGCGGCTTCCGTGTGGCTATTTGTAATTTTCCAGACCTTCCATGCAAGAAATGCGGCACCTCCTACATATCCCGCCATTTGCAATCTTGTCGAAAACGTCGCTAGGTCCGCAATGGTTCCTACACTGGCTCCAACCTCTTAAGAACCATAAAATCATCGTCTAGTTCCTCCTCTAAGGATTCTGAAAATATCGTCTACCTTTTTTTTTATATCGTTCGCCTTTTTCTCTATATTTCGAATTGTATAGTAGAAATCGTATAGAGAGGGTGGTCCATATTGTAGCGGGAATGGTAGTTTGGTGGGGCCACTTTCGCAATACATTGTAGTACACTTTGGTGGGAGGGTCAATACCCCATTGGGTTTGCTACTAGTAACCTTGGTTGGGATGCCATTTGGATTGCTACTCTCAAAGTCCTCCATAGAGCTAGCTGGCCCCTCCTCTGTTGCCCATATTATTGATAACCTAGTGGACCCGATGCCATACTTCTTTTTCGCGGCAGCAAAGAAGATTATCCTTCCCTTATCTGCACGTATGTTTTGCACTGCATCTTCGGAGAGGTGTTCTGCGGATAGCATAGTATTTGTACCCAAGAATAAAGCTTCAAAAGGTATTCCCACCCACCCACGCCCACCCAACCACCCAGTTTTCCCGACCCCACCCACACCAACCCAATCTACCCGACCGGACCAACACCCACCCAGCCTTCCCAACAACACACTCACCCACACCCACCCAGTCTTCCCGACCCAGCCAACCCACACCCACCCAGTCTTTCCGACCAAGCCCACCCAGTATAGTGCTATACTAGGCTTCCATTACTAGAGCATGGTCCAGCGATTGCTAGTGTACTCTAGCAACTAGTCTACGGACCCGCCCCAAACGCGGCTCCACCCACGCGACCTATTACATCCTAGGCACGTGATAAGAAGGTTACCAACGCAGTGACCCTCTGAGTTATTTTTTCTGTCCAGCATCCACTGCTCTTCTTCCCACTGCGAATAGCCCTGCCACAACACAGGAATGTTGCAGTTGGCACACCGCCCTTCTTGCGCCTCGCACATGGCCAGCACATGGTCCACATCCACGTCCGTCTTCACCGTAACCACACCCCTGTCTGGTGGAGGCGATGGCGGTCGTGGCGACCGTGGTTCCGGATTTGGTGGCACACACACCCTTGCCAGCTGCTCCATTTATTAGACCCTGGATACGCAAAATACGCCAAGTTTGCCCAGCCGAGGTAGTCGTCAACGAGCCACACCTTTTGCGGTGATTGGATGGTAAGGCCCTGGGAGCTATGAATTGTGTTGGCGTATCCATATCGCCATTTTGATGGGATGCCAGGTTCGGGGCAAGCCGCCGTTCCTACCACTGAGAGCGGCACATGCACCACATCTTTGACAACAAGATTGGAACTTCAACCGTGGGTATGGCAACACGCCTGTTCTGATGACGAATGCTCTTTGGGTGATATATCAGCGACACTGGTATGTTGGGGAATAGAACTCTGTGCCGTTCTAAGAGGATGTCTGTGATCTCTGTCTGCTAGGACCATATCCCCTGGATGCCACTGCTGGACAAAGTCGTCCCATTTCTACAGGTTTGTTGCTTTCCGTGTCAGCCTACACTGTGTGGTGTTGGATTTCAACCTTATGGATTGCTTTTGTTTTTGTAGTGCCGGATCCTTGGCCCTATAGTCTGTCCCCACTGCTTCGTAGTAGTCAGCATGGTCTCTCAACCATTGGTGTGGGGGCTCGCCAGAGATGGGAGGGGGCTGTCCTGGGTCCTCACAGCATACGACCTGCGCGCCTTTCTCTCGCAGCCTCCCAAGGAAGATTTCGAGCTGGGCTCTAGGCACAGTGCAGATTTCATCCCAGATCAAGACTCGGGGAATCCATTTCTTCCCCATCACTTCTGGTGACCAGTCTTTATCGCCACACCACCGGAAGAAGCTATGATAGGTTTGTGCATCTGCCCCCGCTCTCTCATGTTCTTGGCTAGGCGATGATCAGGCGTGAGCACCAGTGGCTGGACGTCTTTGAATAGATCTATTGCCCTTGTGGTCTTTCCACTGCCACCTCCACCCGCCAGATAGGAGAGCTCTTTTGTGGACAGGGGATCGTAGATGGAAGGGGACAGCACTGGCGGTGGAAGATTCGCTTTCGCCTGCATTTCTATACTAGGAGAATAGAAAACATATTCGGCTGCCTGGTTGGGTATATCGCCTTTGTCTCGCCACTGACCAGTTAGGGCCCCGGTGGAGTTGCTGGCATAGCTGGGCACCCTGCGGCGAATCTTTTCCAGGCTTTCCCTGTAGATGTAGATGGAGTCCTTGGCCACTCGCACCACATCGTCCGGTTGGAAGCGTTGTAGCATGGATATCAGGTTGATGTACATACATAGCCTAGCATGCTGGCTCGGAGATGAGTATATTGAGCCTGGTTGCCATCGCACTATGTCAGCACCCAGCCAATTGGACAGCGATCGGGACCAACATATCACGCACAAGGAAGTCTTTCTCAGCCTTGCAAGTGACCAGGCGTCGGGTAAGGTTTTTGACGCTTTGTCCCTGTGTGAGCTTCCCAATCACGTTTCGGCCCAAATTTCTGTCGGAAGGCATCCACACGTCTGTTTGCTTTTCAAAAGTTATGATGGGCTCTCGCAGGTTGAGTGAGACCCGGCGTTCCACTAGGAAGGCAAGTAGCGCCAGCGGCACCCATTTCTTTGCTCTAAAATGACTACCTACCCAGTACTCGACCACTGGATGTACTCCTGCTGCAAACTCCCATGCAACCACTTCTGCAAATCCTGCGGCGTCGCGCCCAGGCAGTAGTCCGTTGATGGCCACTTGCCGGCGGCGTGGTTGACCGAAGCAGGTAAACCAGGGAGCATAATCACCCATTTCTTGGATGGACGCTGAATAGCAGTGTTTCATATCGATCTGGGTCACATTATCTGTTTTGCAATCCATGCTGCTCCACACCCCGCCGTTACTATACTTAACACAGGCAGCTCAAACATCAGGGAGATATCCCGAAGGTGTCGGTCATCATTGGTTTTTGGAACCTGCATGTATGCTGGCTGCGTGGTTAGCACCTACAGCCCGACCGGAGAGATCAAAGGTCCCATGAGATGTGCACAATGATGCGCCGGCAATGTCACAAACGACAATGCTGCGAGAAAGGATGCTTTCTAACGCTGGTAGATCACCTATCCATGCTCCGGCGTCGTGCACCCCTTCTTCCCATTCTTTAATCTTTTCTTTTCTCAGTCAATCCATTGCCAATCTGCTGCCGCACGAAATGCTCCATGACTCGCTTGGCCACTCAGTTGACATTGGTGCTCTCTTTCATCGGGGAGAGCTTTTGGACATCTGCCTCACGGACCGCATATGTGCCGTAGATGACTGCCGTCAACGGATATGCATGCCTATAGTATTTCTGATTGATTCCTACCAAGACCCCTGGGCGTGTGTTTTTTGTCAGCAGAACGATTTTCTTATTCTGATCCCGCACGGGCAGATATTTATCTTTGAGCTGCCACTCGCCCACTCGGTCTTCCTTCAGAAACTTGATTCGTAGTATGTTTGCCAGGGGAAAACTTCTCGAGGTTTTTCTTTTGCACGTGCTGTGGTGAGCCCGGCGTCGGAGCCCGCGTTGATGCTCCAGGATGTCCAAAGCATCGACACGTCATCTAGGTCAAACTCATCTTTGGCAGTTTCGTATGCCTGTGTCCAAGGAGCGTCTTGTGGAGGCGGTATCTCATTACACACTTTCGGGACCACCTCTTTCAGCTCTATGGAAGTGCGCCTTCTACTCTTCCAAGGCTGTCTTAGAAAAGGCATACGGTGGACGCTTCCCTGTCCTTGCATCCAATTCTTTGCGTTCAGTCTTTGCTCTCTCTGCATGAGTCATTGCGTGTACCATATGTTTTACATTAGTCTGAATGCTTGTCAAATATGGTCACAGAGGAGCCGGGGACTTTGACCCTTTGCGGCCTGCTGCGTTGGCTGTGGGGGTTCCTGTGGTATAGAGGCTAGCTAGCTGCGGTTCCAAAATGACCTTTGTACGAGGCTAGGGTCAAGGCTCCTGGTCCCATATAGGCCACACCCTGTTCTAAATAATAGTCGAAGTGGACGAACACCGTAAAAGGTTAGTCAAGATGGACGAAATACCGTTGAAATGGTGAAAAAAAACCATTTTCGATTTTAGGACCCACTCGAGCCCCCCTCCCCCCGAACCCCCCCCCCCCCCCCAAAGAACGACAGTTACCCTTGTGCTGCTTATCATGATTATTAAGCAGTTGTCCCGTGGACTTTGAGAATCAAAACTGTATTTCACAGCAACGCCAGTCTTGGAAATATGACGTCACATTACACAGTTTCAGTTTCACTCCCCATGTCCCAGTTGGTCACCGGGGGAGCACTTAAGTGTATAGTTGTGGTATACATGTGCCACCAGACACAGTATGTTTTGGCAGCCTCTCGGGTTGGGTATGCTACTGACATTTTCACCTTGTACAATGGATACGGGTTTTCGAGGTTTTGCGGCACACCCCTATTCAGGACAAGGGCCCACGCCCCTGGCTGTGAATATCCATGAGTGTTATCTTATTGCAATAACTTTGTAAAAGGATGCACACAGTGAGTTTTTCCCCGTGAACTATTTACATAATTCACACAAGCATTAAGAAATTTTCATTGACCACCCTTCCTAAAACTAAAAGTAAAACTGGTAACCTGTTGATAATTTGGCATTGATCTGATAGCATTGGCAAGCAATCACAAACAACTTAAAAACGTTGTCTGCAGTCATTGACAATTATTATTTCGAACTCCACAATGGATCACAACGCCACAAATGATAGTCGATTCCGTTGAAGAAATAACAGACTAATAGCAAACAAACATCAGGCAGAATGGAGTTATCTTAAGTTTCACTTCCTTGACTATTATAGTCACGTGACGACGTCTTAGATCTTGTTGCTAAAACAATGAATCGCTGCACGCCAAGGAGAACCGGGACAACAGTTGAGACACAAATACACGCATATATGCATCCACACACACACACACACACACACACACACGCAAACACACATACGCACACACACACACACACACACACACACACACACACACACACACACACACACACACACACACACACACACACACACACACACACACACACCACTCTTCGAACACTTATGGGCCAACAAATTTGTGGGACAATGCACATCGCCCTGTTGCAACTTATGGGGCAAAGTATAATAAGGTACTTGTGAGGTCACTCATAACATATGTGTGAGTGTTAAACTTGTGAGATATTATACAAGTATCCTGAAGAGGGTTTTATAGTATGTTTAGGATCAGTCTTTGGTACTGTTACTGTTTTTGATTTTCGAAAATTTACACTACATATGTGTGGCCTTTTCACAAATTTATGCTGCAAAGAGCAACAAAGCATTCACGGGAATTACACAAAAAATATTTTCAAGGCTAAAGATGTGTTCGTGTGCGCATACTCATAGAATGATTCTTGTGGGGTTATTGGTAAGCTGGGTGTGTGAGTGTTTAACTTGTGAGATATTTCACAAGTATCTTGATTCGTATTTATACTATGTTTAATTTCTAAAAGTAATACAACATATATGTGCCTTTTAAGAAATATCTTCTGTCAAGAGCAACGAAGCATGCAAGGATATAACCGAAAAACCAATCTTTTCAACACTCAACATATGTTTGTGTGTGCATACTCATAGAATGATACTTGTGGGGTTATTCATAAGTCGGGTGTGTGAGTGTGAAGCTTGTGAGATGTTTCACATGTACCTTGATGTGGGATTTGTTTTCATGCGTTTCATAATATTTATCACTAAATCCTGTATTTTTTAAAGACCAAAAGCTGAACAGATACTTGTGTTTGCTCTTCATTGTTGACAAGTGCATACAATGATGTCTAGAATATACAGATAATCTCGATGTTTTTTCAAATCTCCACCTGGGTTTATGTGCGCCTACTGATCGTGGGGTTATTCGTTGTTTGTGTGTGAAAGGGTGAAACTTGTGAGCTACTTCATGAGTACCGTAATACTAGTATTATGCTATGTATTGGTGAGATATTTAATATTTTATACTTAAACATTTCTTGTAATTCCGACAGTTGAACGGACATCAATGGTGGTGGTATGTGCATAAAATAATGAATAAGAAGAGCATATTAAGGCAACGCTTGTTGCATACAACTAGTGTTGGCTTTCGCGTATAGATAAAATGTTATATTGTTCTCCCTCTTAAGCTTGTCTTTGTGTGTGCCTGCAGATAAAATATGGGACTTGTGGGATTATTCATAAGCTGTGTATGAGTGGGAAATGTGCTAGATATTTAACAGAAACCGTTATACGGGTGTAATGTTATGTTTTAGTTAATTAATCTGATATTTCAGCTTACAAATGTTTTTGTGATTGTCCTTGAATCATTATGACCACATTAATATGGACTAATTTATCAAAAATCTCCTGTCTAGAAAACTTGGTATGCGCCCAGACATTCCATCAATGTTATTTAGCCCAGTATCAGCTAAGACACATTGCATAACAAGTTACCATGGAATGCACTTTCGAGACATTAGTGCTATATTTGGTCAGCAGTGAGGGGCTGTACAACCCTACAATATTCACTCTGATATTTCAGCTGGAAGAGAGAAACGTATCCGTTATCTTTTACACAGGAGTTTAGGAGCCTACTCTACTAGATTGTGAGTGCCCAGCAGTTATTATACCTGCTTCTCTGCATTTGTGGGAAATGCCTATCTTGCAGTCAATTCGCTGTCAATTAGATAATCATCTAATATCATTAATTCGATGATTTGTCGCTATCACATGTTCTGTCAACATAAAGCCGCCAACAATAGCGCATAGTATGCATAAAAAGTACATTTGATTACATAAAAGCAATTATTCATCAGAAGTTCTTGTTCGTAATAGGTCGAAGGCATTTTGTGGCGCCAAGTCTAGTTTTCATAAGCAGGCTCCTTAGTCAATAGATGAATGAGCACGCGAAAGACAATCATGAATTTGCTGAAGAAAGCGATTTGCGCTCTTATCCTCGATCAGGGTCTGGTTAGCGTAGTTCCACTCCCTGTAGTGATGTAACAAAGCGTCTGACGTCGGAACCTTACAGCTGGTTGCAAGAGGCGCTAGCTTATTGACGGTGTGAACCTGTCCTACAATGATTCCCCTGGGCTGTACTACGACCTTACAGCGTTGGAAATAGCCCCCAGTTTTCTCCCGCCTCGTAGTGTGTCTTAAAACAACAGATTCATATCCATCTCGGGATTTGTTTGACAGATGCTGACTTAGCGACGGGATGTTGGTGAGGAAGAATGCGTTTCGGAAAACAATTTCATCAGCGTCTTTGCATTGTCCTTTGGTTAGGTAGTCTACCAAGTTATCGTGAATTTTGGGAAAGATAAACTCATCGAGATTTACAAGGGCAAGATGGCGAGTCTGGTGCATGTTTCTGTAAATACACTCTTGAATAAGAGCTGGCTGGGCATAGCAGTGCGTCTTTGTGTTGGCTGGGGGTAGCCATGAATACACATTCAAGATGCCCTCATTAACATAATAATCTACAACAGGTGTTATATTCGCGCTGCTGGTGGCATTGTATATGACTATCTTGTCGGCACCAAGCATGCGATAAATCTCGATGAATTCGATGAGGATGTTGCGATCGGGGTATCCTCCGAATATTGCTTCATGGACACACACAGTTAGATTATAGGGGGGATGTTGTGGGGGACGTGTGTTACCGATGGGCAGCGTAGCCTCCAGGGTGATGTTGGCCGACGACGGGTTGTCATTTGTAAGAGTCACGAAGGTAGGAGTCTGACTGGGTCTTGGGGTGCAGAGATAATCCGAGGATGGGTTTCTTAAACATATCAATGATATTCATATCAAACGTAGCTCTGATATTTCGATGACGCATAAATATATTTAATGCAACACATGTAGATTGATACTCATTACTCACTTGGTGTGATTATTGAACCCGGCCACGCGATACACTGATGCTTGCATGACGTCACAATCCGTCGGATTGTACCACAGTATGCATGTTGGTAAATGGGAGTCGATGTCTAAGTCAGCCAAGCCAATTATTCTCACGTTATTCTGGTCAACTCGACTGTCATAGTAAGCTGAATATACACAGCTTCCGTTGCAAAAACACTTGAATTGTTGAGAGTGATCAATGTGACCTGGCCATTGGTATGGGCAACGTGTATGGAGCACGGTGCTCCACCTACCGACCGTTACTGTATAAAAGCATACTGATAAAACATATGCTATAATTAAGAACACAAACCAACGTCGCGTATTCATAGTTCTGTCCAGGGATATATGTGAACAGGTAAGATCCTACACCTGAAACCAATCACCATGCAGATTGAATAGCCCCTCGTGACAACTGTATAAGTAAGTATGTTTTATGTATGCGTATACATGCATACATATTGGTCTGCTTGGCACTGTGTTTGAATACGTAAGCCTTATCGGCAGTGCGCTGTTGTATAGGTGCATTGACATTTGCAACACCTACTGTGTTTTACACTTGTTCGAGGCGACAGGCTAGTTAATTCCTGCAGCATCGATCGTTCATCAAAACCATGGACATATTGCCATTTCATTATTACTGGGTTGTAAGGAACCGCATCAATGTTTTGTGTATCATGTGAAACATCGATTTACTGCTGACACATGTGGAATTTAAGCCTTTGTAACATGGCATCTTCACAGCAAACGCTACGTTTTCGATATCGACTGAAGCTGCGAAATGATCATATATATAGTGGTAGTACTCGTGCCTTGTAACCTCTATAATGGCGACCACGTGGATGACGGCGATGCGGACGAAGGCCTTATAAACCAGGAAGTGAATGTTCTAGCATATGTTTCTGGCTATATTGTCAGGAAATTTAGAAAAAAGTTGTAGGCAACATGCAGAAACAAAATTTCTGTAGTCAGGTTGCATCATAACATGAGAGAGGCTAACCGTAAATTAAGGGACCATAAGAGAGACAAAATCGTATGACATTTTGCGCTCTTATTTGTGTTAAATCAAATATCGGTGTTTATTTAGTTTCTTGAAAAACCTATATGGCATATGTATTAGGACAATTCTATCATAATTCCATACCAGAATATGGGACTACCTCACCTTAGATTGTGGTGGTGGGGGAGCTTGTTGAAAACAGGTGTCATTGGATATATTATTAGAATGTTTGGCTGCATGGTACTCCAGTCAGATATGTGTGTAAGATGGGCCAGAACTATGTCTGGCTGATTTGGTGGGTCTAGTGGCGTAAGACAGGGAGGTATTTTGTCAACTTATCAGTTTAATGTTTTTATTGATGAATTGAGCTCTGGTTTAAATAATTGTAGTGTTTACTGTAGTTTTATTGTGCTTGCTGTTAATCTTATAATGTATGCGGATGATCTCATTTCATTTGTGATGGAACTAAGGATGCTATTTAGGGAGATCAATCGACAATAAAAGTTTGTTATTTCAGTGGCGCTTAGTCTAGGTGACCAATCAAATATCATTAAATCGTAAAAACATGAGCATGTCTTTAAACTTCTTATATTCCATCTCAAAGATGGACACACTAATGACAAAAGCAATATCATACAGATAAATCTTTTAGAATTGAATAGGGGTTGACTTGACGTCCGACCAAGGCAGGGTAGATATTGATATATGCGTTCGTAAAAAATAATATAGCGAATAAGTCGCCGCACAAATTGATAAAATGGTGTCATCAGTAATTGGCTTTAGTTGTTTGCATTGGCCCTATCAAAAAGTCCGTAAATTTTAGAAATACAGCGGTATATTTGTGTACATACCATCGCCGATCGATTTATAGCATTGAGCCATGCGCTTTTGTTTACATCGGAGCTTCCTCGAAACTGGGTGGCGCGTTGGTCGCGCTCCTCACACCGGAAACGTCTGTGTCGGGTATCTTATTAAAACAAGATCTTTTATGAAATGGAATGGTGCTCTCCCTGCTTGTCTCTATTGAAAGCGTCAAATGGAGCAGAACATAACAAGAGAAGTGATAGTAGATGCGGTCTGCGCTCGATACTTTACACTATGGCTGCATGCCCTCTCATCTCATCCTATTATATTGGGAATCAACATGTCTATATAAACTCACCAAATCATGCCAAATATAGCATTTGTATTGCTTTACATACAGATAGAGGCAATGAATTTGTATACAATTATTCTCGATTATGTTAGTAAGAAGCTGCGTATTTCGCATATTTGGCCTAAAAAAGTTGCTCTCATCGTTTATCTGATACCACGATCATATGCCTGATTGAATGTATAATTATCATATTTCCACACCATGCCTTTATACCACCATGCATTTTAAATGGTTGCCAGTTGCCTACCCCAACCGTTTCAGCGTGGGACTTACCTGTGTTTGTGAAAGAAATGTTCTTCTATGATGCTCTTGACGAACGTTTGCCACTAAACCTGTGCAATTCGTCTTCAGAATGGTGTTTATTGCCAATCCTATCAATCCGATCATACTGTTCATGTATCAAGAACAGTATGTATTGTCCATGAAGGAATATAATGCCCAGACGCCACGCATAAAATCGAGTTATCAATAAACTGGTATAATACATAGCGCCATGTCCGTGTGTTATCATCAGAATGACGTGTCGTTTGGGGCTGTGTGGGGGCACTCTACGGATCCTTGGAAAGCTAATTTTGTCAAGCTTAGCACACAACATATACACAAAATAACCATTGCCTTAATGTTGAGAATAACACACAATATTACTCTAAAAATACTTATTAGTCTGCCTGCTAACAGCTACAACATTATATTGTTCGTCACATACAATTGAACAAAATAACAAATATTAAAATGTAATGTTTGCAATAATTAATACCAGCCAATTTAGACTCCATTACAGTCGAAACGTGTCCTTCAAATCTTTAAAGTCATTAGACTTATCCAAATGAGGTCCAATCCAAAAATGGAAAATGACGCACAAAGTTAGATGAGTAAGCATGGCAATGTGCCACATTGTAAGCTGACATTATTGTTTTTCCTTGTTCAATTGAGGGTGTAGCTGCAACTGGCCACAGCACATTAGGTGAATATGCGACCACTTTTTTCATGAAATGTGTGCTTTTATTCATATTGCTATTGTTTTGGCAGTTACTGTAGATTGTTTATTTACTGGTACTTGAGATGAGACTGAACGCTCAGAGAACGACCCGCCCAAGCTCTAAACATGTACATACAGCAGATGGAGATGGCTGTCCATTTGTCCGATGTATATAGATCTGAGAGTCACTGACAAATTTAATCGTTTTTTCACCAGTTTGGCAATAGCAAGAACTTACTTTTTGCGGGGTAAAGTTTGGCTAGATTGCATGAAACACATTTGTGTGAAAATTCTATGGCATATTTGTGACTTATCGATGATAACATTTCACCCCACGTCAAACCATTTGCACACGAAATATTGTTGTACTCCAATTGAAGTGCACCGTACCTCTACTGTTTCAAATGACGCTAGCTGGAGCTAGGTGGATTAGCATAAATGAAATTAATACTCCTCATCAGTGGTATCGATATCCAAGCAAGCTTTCTGATCATTAACATATATTTTAAGTTCATAATAGAAGTCAAGTGTCTTGGTCTTAGTTGGTTTGTTTTAGGCCTGTTCAGTTTATTCCACACATCACCTTCATTACTTTCTGAACATCATCATCTGTAAGCATTTTTATGTATTGTCACCGTCACTTTCAAATTTGATATGCTTCACAACATTAAATGTTATAATCAATGTTTTAGTAAGTATACAACACAAACAACAGTTCTTGTGACATTTTTAATATGCATCCTCAACTAAATCATTTTCGGTCGGAATTATTGACAGTGTGAAAATGGTCCTAGGCTTTGAACGTCTAAATCATTAATCTTACACAACCAGGAAAGGCTATATTTGACCAACGGTTCGGTTACACGAATCATAAGTGTCATTTTCTTATTTTCAAACGATCTACTATCAAATTATGGCACCAATTCAGAATGTAGTACGCTATACATCGATTTGAGTACGAACGCATTCATCCGCCATTGTTTCAGAACATATATTCAATGGGGATGTTATGTTATAACCAATAGATCATTATTATATAATAGATTTTGTATATCATATGATGTATATTAACATGATACATATATAAATAAGACAACATGGAGCTTACCTCTAGCACTTTCATGTGTGTTCAAATTTGAAAACGTGAATACAGAAACGCTTGCGGTCGCTGTTGAACGATGGAAGGGAAACCGTTTCGTGGGAATTTCCAATATTGCTCAAAACATCAACAGTGGTCCAAACGGAGGCCATAATAAATGGGGATAAATAAATCACTCAAATTCAATCACACTTCAGAAAATAATGTCACAATATGCAAAACAGCAAAGGTTGGTGGCATACACACAAATATTGCATACAAATATACAAAATTACATACACACATCAACATATATACATTTACATACGTACAAGCATACATACATACATACATACATACATACATACATACATACATACATACATACATACATACATACATACATACATACATACATACATACATACATACATACATACATACATACATACATACATACATACATACATACATACATACATACATACATACATACATACATACATACATACATACATACATACATACATACATACATACATACATACATACATACATACATACATACATACATACATACAGGCTTCCAAGCAAGTACTTTAGGGAGCCCGGGACCAAACGAAGGAGCCCCGATTCTTTTGGTGTTTCACAATGTTAGCAATTGAGCAGTTTGTCTGACTACTTTGATGCGTTCACAGTATAACAACTCGAGTCATTTGGCAATTTCTGCATGAGTTATTGATCCAAAGCGTTTTAAAATTCTCATTGCATCAGCTCAGATAAGAAAAGGAGTGTTCTGGGCAATACAGGCTGGGCACATGGTGCGGCTGGGACTCAATATATACAATTGATATGTGACGCATAAATGATTTTTTGTTATGCATAACCGCACACGACGTCTGATGAATATTACCGTTCGATCGGTTAACGTGAGGGATGCGGGAGGGTGAAATTGTTGCAGCTGTGAAGGCAGTGAAGCAAATGCTTCGTGTCACTCGCCAAATGCCTGCGCGCGTCGTGGTTGGATGCCAGGTCACGTGACGATCATAACATCTTGACATTAATTATTCAAGTTTAAATTGGGACCATAAACAAGCGCTGCATAACTGTACGTTTACGTAATAGAGTCAGTTAAAGACACCAGTTGAGTGTCTGCTCCTCTCGCCGATCAAGGGAGCGGCTCAGCGTAAAAAAATCCGCTGTAACAGAATGCGTACCCGGCGTATAGAATTCAATCAGGCCAATACTTTTGTTATTTGAAATATAGCAGTTCGGCAACTAGAGGATTAATATAGAGAGTAGCGGTTTTAGCACAGCGGTGACGGTTTTAAACACCCCCCACAGGAAATAGTAACCATACGCATCATGTGCAAATAGCATCCCAAGGCGTTCTTTGGTAGCTGTTGCCTCCTGGCACCAGTCCGTGGTCTCTCGTATACCCTGCGATCGTATGGATTGTTATTGGGGTCATGGGCATGATTCTTAGGTCGAGCCACTTGCAGTTCTGCCAGTAGGCGCCGCGCTGTGTAGTAAACGTGAAAGGTATAGAGCGCTTTGACGAGGGGATCCTCGACCTCGTGGTGGTCGTGGGATGACACGCGGCAGGTTGCACACCACACTGCTAAGTTATCTGGTTCTGCCAGAATTGCACTGGCTTTGACGCCTAGGCTTGCTCTATCTTATATGCTGTTGCCGGCGGTATTTATGATAACTGAACGCCTCAGGAAAGTTAACCGCTGTGAACGACTTGAATGCTTGGTTTTGTTATACCCTTCGTCCTTGCACTGGCTGGATATACCCCACCTGCTTTATATGCGGCTTTCCTATTGAATCCAAAGACTTGTGCATTCATGTTTACCACTATGTACCATTCTCCTTGTAATGTTCAACGTGGTGAGGCTGTGCCCCAGCGTATTTTCCCTAATAACGTACCACTTTAACATAGCAACGTTATATGTTACACAGGTAACCTCGCCCAAGATGGCTTTTAAAGATTTGATAGGGAGCGCTGACTCTCTTAGAGGAAAAGTTTGTTTGGCCACATCCGACGATTTCCTTGGTCGCAAAAATAGGCTCCCACATAATATGAATCAAATAACCGCATTTAGATCGATAGGTCTATGAAACAGCACTGCATATTTGAAGTATATATCTGCAATAGCGAGGGTGTTTTTAACAGATGACGAAATTTTTGGGTGGTTGTCAGAAGGATATAAACGACAAATGGATTATCATTCACAAGTTCATATTTGAAACCAAAAGCATCACCTCAATAAGCGTTACATCCCAACCCGACTAACGTTGCAGCAGAATCTGCCATTAACAGAGACTATGAAAAGCATTACTGTTAGATATCGGGCTTTTGCCATATGCTTGTTACGCTACAAACATAATCTGGACACACCATCATAATTTTGCACTATTAACCCAGACAAAAAAGGGTGAGGTGCTGTATAATTGTTAACCACAAGGAGTGTAGCAAGTATTATCCTCCTCTTAGTACATTACTGACAAATGCAGGATGTAACCCGAGATAGAAGCTGAGCAGTGGGTTGTTATCGCTAACGCATCTTCGACATAGGCTGTCTTTGTAATAGCAGAAGTACAGAAACATGTCTGGCCCGTCCTAACTACCCTAGACTGTCATCGACGTTTTCGCCAGTGCTGTGTTGTAGCAGCAACAGGATACTTTGGCGTTTCACAACCGTGCACCCTTCTGGGTCGATGCTTAATGAGAACCTCAGGTCTTTGGCTTTTAGCCTATGCCTGCTGCAGCTGCATCCGAATGTACAGTGCCCCATACACCAGCAACAATACACCATAGTTGTTACATTATCCTATACGCTACGCTAAACGTTATGATGCGCTATATAGCGATCGATAGCCGGCGCACATAGTGCACTTCTCGCCACCACATTGTCTCTGCCTCTGATATAGATACAGGCCGCGTCACCTTACTCCATATGCTAATAGGAATCGAATGATGAATGTTTACACTGGGGATGTACCTGAAACATAAAATGCTAGAATTATGATTTCAAGAATTACGTTTTTCTGGATGATTTTGGTTGAAGACGACATTATATCAATAATATGAATAAGAGGCCATTGGATAGTCCCTTTATAATAGAGTATTGATATTCATTCGGATAACAGCGTTGATGGGGGTGGGGAGGTTGCTGTCTCAATGCTTATTAGTAAAAATAAAAATGTGTTATCTTTGAAGTAGGCAACACCTAGCCGCCTTCACCTCACAAAGTGTTCAACTTGAGTAGTACAGACAAACTCTCATGGGAAATAGACTTTTCTTCCCAACATGCTTGTATCTGTAAGGTTGAAGTAATCATGACTCATCTGAGCGTTTATTACCATCGTAAAATATATACAATGCATTATCACCAATTAATATCAACAAATACTGATCTGACATACTAATATAATCTTCCATTAATATTTACCAAGCCAATCTGTCCAAGCAGAGTCTGAACGATCCTAGTTAATCAGTCGTACCATCTGCATAATTAGCAAACATCGCTCACAAGCAAACACATGTTCCTTTAAGTAGTGTTAGTTACAGCGATATGGTGGTTTCGCCTTGCTCGGTGGGTTTTGATTTCCCCTCTCTGTGTGCTGTTGTGACTGTGAGATCGCGTCATAGACGATTCATCGCCGAGATATCTCGCACATGATATGTTGAATAAGCATTTCCATGTAAGTTTAAAAACTTCAGTATATCAACTGCTCCAGGGGAAGATTTGTTTAGTAATTTATCGTGTTTAATGATGTTTCTGTATCGACACTCGGGACCATTATGATGACCTGCTTATGATTCCAATATCGTGATCAACAACCTGCCGTTCTCTCTATATCTTCACATGCGACAATGATGGCGGTTTCATAATAATACAGAATACCACCTACTCCTTTAAAACATGCTTATACACAATTATATCAATTAAGAGATCAATTATGTGATGGACGAAAATCATTAGATTCATAAAGGGCTAAAGAGAGTGTTTGTAAGAGAGCGAGAGAGAGAGAAAGATACAGAGAGAGAAAGAGAGAGAGAGAGAGAGAGAGAGAGAGAGAGAGAGAGAGAGAGAGAGAGAGAGAGAGAGAGAGAGAGAGAGAGAGAGAGAGAGAGAGAGAGAGAGAGAGAGAGAGAGAGAGAGAGAGAGAGAGAGAGAGAGAGAGAGAGAGAGTGGCCTAAGATGGCTAGAGCTATAAATAATCCGTCTTGTATATAGCAGCGACAATGTGAAAAAGTTTCAGTATCATAGTCCTGTGATGTCATGCCGGGATTTAATGATTACTTAGTGACGCACCTAGTAACCTAACAGTTTGTTTTCTCTCATAGTATACCCAAGCTTGAACCAACCATTGCAATGCAGAACATACACCCTGGCGTTTTGACAGTGTCTATCTTAAAGTACGCCATTAAATTGTTCATCTGCACAGGTGTGAAAATGTAAACGATGTAAAGAACCACTGACGATACGTGCAGTCTCCGACAAGTGGTCCATGAGATAGGTAATGAAACACCAGGAAGGAGTAACAATGGATGCAACTTGATTTCAATTTTATTGGCATACTGCTGTTAAGCATAACAATATTAATATAGGATTTACCTTGACTTTGTATGCAGTAGTTCGGAAGGATGCTTATATATAAACTGTAGTTTGTCATCGGTCAGTAACCACTCTAGGTGCCCATCTATATTCTGTACGGTGCCTACTTAGTTTAGGTGAATAGAAAGTGCATTTAAAGTAAGAAAGTCAGGCACCATGTCTTCTTATCAGAATCAAGCCACTTCCAATCATCAAGACAGAGCATATTTGAAACTGTGATGTACATGGATGTAAAACTCATCGGCAAAGGTGTTATAAATAGATAATGTATGTACACGTGGAGTCGACCTTTAGGTTATTGCTCCTGGAAATATGTTATGTATTGGAAAATGTTAGAGGCTATTATGGAAATAACTTTCAACAGATGGTGATCCAGTGCCCCACGATAAATCAATAATCTGTCAAGGATATAATGGGGCTTAAAACTAGCATTCCTTGAAATCACACCAGGACAGACCTCCGGGCTGTGGATATTCATAGTTGTTATGTTTTCTTAATTGTCAATGCGATGTCATTCAATACATATTCCCCCTCTAAAGTAGGTATTGCCAAATAATAATCATTGACAAAATGACACATAATAAAAAGTTCGCTTGCAAAGAACCTTGTCCGCGCATCCGCGCAGCAACTGATCTTGTCATTCAAAATAAACATGGACTTTTGGAATTTGTCTGGTCGGATTTAAAACGCTTTTGACGATAACACACGTAAACTAACTCAACAAATATTCATATATGTGAAAATCATTCAGCATATGTACATTTGTACAATTATCGTGTATGTATGGAACTTGTGTACCGTTCACCGCGCGTACGGATACGACCATCGCACGACGTCGATAATACTACCATTAAATGTTCTTAATACAAGAATGGAAACATTTTCTGATATCGTGTCCGAATTGGACCCCAATTGTGTACTTCATAGTTTGCAATAACTGTAAAGGGATACAAACAGTGAGTTTTTGTCCAGTGAATTATTTATATGTCACATAAGCATTTAGAAATGACCGCCCTTCCTAAAAGTAAAACTGGTAAGCTGTTGATCATATGGCATTGATCTGATGGCATTGGCAAACAATCACAAACAACTTAAAGACGTTGTGTGCAGTCATTGACAATCAATATTTCGCACTCCACAATGGATCAAAACACCATCAATAATAGTCCATTAAAGAAATAACAGACCAATACCAAAAAACCCTCTCCATTTCACATATCTGTTAGAATCAAGTGTCGGTTTATCTTTCCTTAACTATTATAGTCACGTGACGACGTACTATTTTGTTGGGAAAATAATGACTCGCTGCACGCAGAGGAGAACCGCGACGACAGTTGAGCCAAAAATACACGCAAGAATGAACCCACACATTCACACACCAACACACAAACCTTTTGGGCATTTGATGTCATGGGAAGTAGCCGATATTGATAAGCAGTCTACTGAAGGAGTTACATAACTATTGGTTATAACTCCTTGGCATACTTTAAGATGATCGACCAAACCCATTGTCGTTCAATACATAATACATAAATTGAGTTTCACAGATAGGGGCTCTACATTCAAGTTATGGAGATGGGGTGCATGATAAACATAGTAAATTCATAATATATGCATATATATATATATATATATATATATATATATATATATATATATATATATATATATATATATATATATATATATATATATATATATATATATGTACATATATATATATATATATATATATATTTATATATATATATATATATTTATGCATACATATATGTTTATAAATATATGCGTATAAATATATATATATCTATATAAATCTATCTATATACATATATACACACATATATATATATACATATATATAGATATAAATATATATATATATATATTATATATATATATATATAGATATAGAGATATATGTATATGTTTGAGTGTGCGTGTGTTTGTTTGTGTGTGTGTGTGTGTGCCAATGGAATGCGATACAGCAAATGCATGATTTGTGGTTTGCAAACTCATACACAAGTTTTCCAAGTGTATGTGTGAAGGTAATGAAAAGGCCCCATAAGTATTCAACTACGTCAGGAATATATATCACTTACGAGGTTTCTGACACTTAACACTCAAATAGACCATAAGACCTGGGTATATAACTATTCACTATTTATATATTACCGTCATATCCTATCCTCCAGCGTTCCATTCGGAAAATGCAATAATTCAAATTTGGCATGGCCAGTTACGTGGCGGGACACCAAATGAAAAAGAAAAGAAACGTTCAATAGTGTCATCTCTCGGAGAGAATGTTATAAATATAAATATATATATATATATACACACACACACACACACACACACACACACACACACACACACACACACACACACACACACACACACACACACATATATATATAGATATATATATATATATATATATATATATATCTATATATATATATATATATATATATATATATATATATATATATATATATATATATATCTATATATATATATATATATATATATATATATATATATATATATTAGCACCAACGCGTCCATTAGTGGACACACCGCCAACCTTACGTAGACTTAGGTAACGTGCAAAGATAATCTTAAACGCGTGATTTATTTGGATATTGAATATAATAGCGAAATAAAATTTTGTTATATATATATATATATATATGTATCAATATATGCATATATATATAAATATATATGTATATATATATGTATATATAAATAAATAATATATATATATATATATATATATATATATATATATATATATATATATATATATATATTATATATATATATAAAGTAAACAAGAAGTAAGCAAAAAAACAAACAACACATTCCGGAACTTCCCGACCACACGCCGAAGATGAACGATATATATATATATATATGTGTATCAATATATGTATATATATATATATATATATATATAAATATATATGTATATATATATGTATATATAAATAAATACATATATATATAAATATATATATATATATATATATATATATATATATATATATATATATATATATATATATATTTATATATATATAAATAAAGTAAACAAGATGTAAACAAAAACAAACAACACATTCCGGAACTTCCCGATCACACGCCGAAGATGAACGAAGGCGCTGTGACGTCATATGTCACCAGAAGATGTTGCCACGGACGCCGTTTCTATTCGCGAACTAGCTGTCGTACTAATTTATCGCTATTTACAGACACTCATCATCGTTTTTGTATCCATGATTTCTAGAGAATCTGTAAGCATACTCATCCTTACATTTCCCACATGAAAGTCGAATAAGAATTCATTAGTTATGTTTCTGTACTAATTTCGAAAACAGAATTTGCACTTGCCCGTTGACAAATTGACATGGCCGGTAGTGATCAGTGTGGGGCGGCTCAAGTTTTATAAGGCTGTTTCACAGATAACATATGGATTTGCCTTGTCAGGCTGCCATATGAAGATATATGCTTACACTTGTCCTAAACAATCATCGGGCGATACCCAGTGCTCAGTGAGTTAGTCCTGGCCTACTGTCAAATTTGCTTCATATATCTTTACCCTTATGTCTTCCAGTCTGTATCATCATGGTGTGAATATGTGAGGCCCAGTACTGCAATAATTCACAGCTAGGGCCTCAAACGAAGCATGTCATTTCTTTTGAATGACCAAGGACTCCAGTTGGACTGCATCATCACTGACAGGCACAAGAGTATCAATAAGTACATCCGTGATGACCAATGAACCAGGAGTACTTGCTGAAAGGTATGACTACCCTGACAAGGAGGAGGCTGAGAGGCAGCATGTAGTAAGGTCTCTTAAGGTGATGATGAATGATGGTGGTGGTAGTGATGGGGTAGGGAAGGGGTGGCGATGGAGTTGATGGTGGTGCCTAAGCATTATATTGGGGGTTGGCTGATTGATATTTGCTTGTTTACAAAATATATCTAAGCTCAGTTTATTTTTCAGCTTTGGCTTCACCTAAGTCAAGCTTGTAACATTTAATTTTACCTGTCTGTTAACAAGTGCACAATGACATAACTATTTGTTATCATCATACTTACAAAATAAATGGTAAATATTGGGGTTAAAATTCACTTTCAGCATCAAAGGTCATTTCAAACTGGTGGTGTATGATGACGAACAGACATTGGTGTTTAAGATGTTAAGGCCCGGTTGTCACCACCGTGCATAGCACACAGTGGGATTTGAACTTGCCACATTTGGGCAACTAGACAAACACCCCCCCCCCCCCCCCCCCCAGCTAGACCACAGCTGCTGGCCTATCATCTTAAACATCATTGGTGAGGTAACCGCCACAATATGACCCCTGATGTTGAAACTACAATATTAACCATTTTCATTTTCAAATCATCCAGCATTTGTATGGCTTAAAGACTTAATTTGAATGTTAAATGGGTCTAAGGTAAGCTAAGCAGTGGTGAAATTCAAAAACTGCTATATGCTTCCTCTTTGTGGCTTACTGAGAACTAATCTTGTAAATATATATGTTGAACTGGTGTATATATTTTGCCATTTCTATTATCACAGACAAGTGAATAAGAACCAGACATTGTTGGTATTTGTGAGCAGAATTGTATAAGCATTATTTGTATAATGTGCCCGGGAAATTTAAACATGATGATTGATGTGCAATGACACAGGACAGATAAAATATCCTGCAAAAATTATTGAACGACTGTTAACATACTGTTATTTGAGTGATACAACATATTTTGTATAATTTACAGGAAACAGTAACAAGATGCCCTGCAGATATGTCATTATTTTGGAATTGATGCTTACTATCATTTTATACATAGAGTTTAATAAATTAAGTGGACCGCCCTTAACTGAATATTGTTGCTGGTTGTCATCAGCGTGTAGTATCATCTATAGGTTCTAATATTTTTTAGCAAAGCTTAATGCAAATAACAGAATAAGACACATAATGCTTTTTTGTCCCTTTATTATTTCAATGCTGGCAGTTTGAAACCAACATAAACTGATTCACCCATATTTTTCACCAGTTATCATCTGAACTTAAGTATACCCACTCATGCTGAGTAGCAAGTTTCTTCTTGTACCTCTGAATATAAGCACTATATGCTATTTCTAGTGTACAGGGACACAGGCACCCTGAGACAAATCCTGGGTGTGCTGTAATACAGGACACGCCCATAGATTTTACTTTCTTGGAGAACTTGTGGAATTTCCTGGCAGCATTTACTCTCTGCTACAGTAACCATTGGCCCACATGAGCACCTAGTACAGGGCATAATTACAAAGAATAACTAGTTTTTCAGCAAACAAAAAATTGACTTAAAACATGAATGAGAAGATGACTTGAAGCAAGACTTAAGAACAACTGTAAAATAAAGAGAAAAATATCTGCAAACGGTTGGAAACCAAGTGCTGTTACCTAGTCGGCTCAAGTCCTCTTCTTTTTGAGGAGAATTTGCAGGCCTTGTCTTAGCTGGAGGTTCAAATCTGCATGGCTGTATGCCCCCCTTAGGCTCCTAGTTCCTCTTCTTGGTGAGACGAACACTCACTGCTGTAAAATCCAGCTCATCGCTTCCGGAGTTGTCTGTATATGAGGAAGATGAGGACACTTCGCTCCCTTGACATATAATAAAGGCACAGCATGATGGCAGTTATGAACTGCACTAGGCGTAAATAAGGACAAGATAAGCATGTATTATTGAGGTTAGTACCCCAGGTAATTCAAAGAACTAGTGTAAGGCCCTGAACTCTTTAAAGGCCTATGATATATGTAGCCATAAACATATGAAACCCTCTGTACAATTCACTGGAGAGGTATATTCAATTGTAACAGCTTATCCCTTATAGGTCTCTGTTCCCAAAACCAGTGCCAATATTTAAAATAAAATTGATATCTTTCTGTTGTCAAGGAGAATATAATGCAAAAACGAAATATCGAGTGAAATCCCCATTTAATGTAGTATCAGTTTTCATTTGCGATAACGTTTTACCATTAAATCAAATAAAAGCACAAGAAAAGATATTCTACGTAACAGGACAGGCAAACTGTGAATCAATCATTGGTTGACGTTTTCACACTACATAATAGAAGTTTATCAAAATTTGATGTATTCTAGGCAAACAAGTACTCCAAGCCACATGAAATGATGTGAGTCGTTGCGGTATATGATGTACATGATGACAGTATAAAATACGATTATGCTCACACCTAACACAGTTTCCATGTAAACAAACGAGGAAATGACTGCGATATCCGGATGGACGGTGACATATGAGGTCACAAACTCAGGAGCCAATGACCGTAATTTTTTCGATGGAAATATTGAAAAAAACCCACAAAACGACATCTATGGACGACAATATTGTCGGAAACGTCTTTCAGAGGCTGAAATACACCTATTAAAACTATGATTAGGGATTTGAAAATAGACGTTACTTGCACTTTAATTATCAAATGCTCTGAACTTTGTCTTGCACCATTAATATAATGTTAAAATGATAGGAGGAAATGTACATCCGCAGCTATCGCATCCTCATCGTCTACAACGAACAACATTATTAGAGTTTGTGAGAATACGTCGTGATTTTACTAGACAGTTTAACCGTTTATTGTTATTATTATTAATATTATTATCAAATTAGAGTAAAAGACGCATACATGCACGTGCTATAGTGTGGGTAAATAACCAGCATTCTGATACATGGTTATATATCTTCAGAATGTTATTCTTTGGTTGCTTGGGTTGTAACGGGTATCTCTTTGGCAGATCGATAACGATGGCCACTTCTTCCTTGCGGATCTCCACAAAACAGCGAGTTGAACGTGGCACTTGCAATAATGGTTTATGGAATATTCCTTAATATCCTAATAATGTCATCCACATAACAGCATATTGTTGCCGCGCAATGAGGTGATGTTTACTGGATAGACTTGTACAAAGCCTTACATATACATGTGATAAATTATGAGTCCAAACATCAGCACGGGAAATAACAGTATATGTAGACATATGTGGACATATGCTACTCCTACTCCAGGCGTGACAGGCCGTGATGCACTTCGCGCATTTATCAACGGATTACCACACCTCAAGTGTAGGTAAATGTCCTAACCTCAGCCTTCCCATGACCATGTATCTGTGAATATATATATATATATATATATATATATATATATATATATATATATATATATATATATATATATATATATATATATATATATATATATATATATATATATATATATATATATATATATATATATATATATATATATATATATATATATATATATATATATATATATATATATATATATATATATATATATATATATATATATATATATATATATATATATGATCATATCTACTATAAATATTATAATTCTTATCCTTGATGACGGTAATAATTTCAAAATTTCTGTATTCCAAAAATATACGCAAATATATATGGACACGAAAGGTTGGATTTATACGTATAAGTTAATACCTTCACCATTCCTGGACGACCTTTAGAAGACCTCACATATATTTGCGTATATTTGCGGAATACCGAAATTTTGAAATCATTTTCCCTCATAGGACCGCTATGAATATATATATGGATTAGATGCATAATGTTTGTTGTAGATGTGATCATCATGAGCCATTGGCAGCGTTTTGCGAACTTATTCAAAGTTGTAGATAGACGGATAATGAGACAAAATACAGTTTTTCGGTATTACAATTTTAAAATCAATCAAATCTATTATGACTTCAGCATAACATATTCTACGCTCATGTTTAAACATTATTTTGACCATTTTGGCCAAAGTATATATGGTTGCAGGGAATATATCGAAGTTATCGGTAAGAGTCAACGAAGGGTTTGTTGTTAAGATTTGATTTCACCATAATATTCAAAATTCAAAGAAATCAATCGTAAAAGATTATCTTTGTACGTCATTAAAATCAGACTATGTTGAAATGGTAAAACCAAAATATTTTTAAATATTTTGAAAGAAAAAGTGCCTTGACTTTATGTGGACGTAGTAGTATATCCAAGTCCGCTAAAGGATGGCGGTTAGTCTACTAAAGTCGCGTTCGTGCTAATATATATATATATATATATATATATATATATATATATATATATATATATATATATATATATATATATATATATATATATATATATATATATATATATATATATATATATATATATATATATATATATATATATATTTATTCATAGCAGTACTGTTGACTGAAGTACAAGGGATGGACCAATTCCAGAGTACATCCCAGCACCAGCCACACGATTCTTTTTCATACTCCCAGAGCTACTTTACTGTAATCCATATCTTGGAATTTGTGTGTCATGGCGCAGTTAAAGAACCCGGCACCCTGGATTCGCACTGTACATGGTCTTTATGTACTTACTGCTCATGTAGCAGACACATTGAAGCGGTTTGATATATCGCCTTACCAAGCTTGACCTGGTGAGAGAAATAAATCCCTCCAGAGACAGAGAATCCCACTTAGGTAAACCCACGTGTTGTTGCGAGCATATGGCTGATGCATACAAAGATGTAAAAATAGAACCGCTCAAGCGTTGGCTATGGTTATATGTGCGAATTGATCAAATAATACCACTTCTTGTAATTGATTTTTGTTTTATTTTTCGATGATGGCATATCGCTCCTCTTTATTCTCGTCAAGTTTGTGTTTGTCATCGGGCTGTGTTCTCTTGCAGCAAATGGATCAAAGAGGATATCATCGATTTGTATGAGGCCAAAATCTTTTGGAGAGAGTATGATTAATTTTAAGACACAACGTCGATGTCTTGCATATATTTATTGCGATCCGGAAGGAATCGCGGTGAAAAGGTGTACAATACTCAATATTAAAAGAATACTGGCAACCATCGGGTGTAATTACATCCAAATAGTTTAAAGCTTCACTTCGAGTGGCTCTGCGGTGATCGCTTCCTTAAACACAACACACGGTCATCGCTAGGTGGCGCTACCTGTGAGATAGACAAAAAGCGTCTAGTAATTCCGGCTGACGTCACTAGGATTGATGAGAGTGGGAAAATGTCAACTTGATAAATTGCCGAGTCTAGGGTAGACCTATCGGCCTATCCCCATAGTAGATTGTAATGTTAGATTGGTAACAACTGTCTTGAGCGAGGTAACTGGCCTTGTGTCGACATTAACAAAAGTTGGCTGGTCAGGCACATGTGAAGGTCTCGAACAAAGAGTTTACAGCTAAGCTAAGTTGTGCGATGATTATGAAATTACATCAAATACACCCCCATCATCAGACGACGACACCTTGAAGTCATCAAAGGCACATGGGATTGTTGATCCAACGAATCGTGGTGGCGGGGTAGGCGCTCAGTCCACCACGCTTTAAGAGACACCTTGACAAAGCAACACGCGACAGTTTGCGTCTTCACATTTTTTTTCGCGGGCTGAGGCGAAGCTATAAACTCTTTGTTACAACTATGATGAGGCAGCCAATTCCAGACCCCGTCGCCACGCCAATTCGCTAAAGTAACCCTATATCTTGATTTCTTACTGCGAGCAAACATCGTAACACGCCATGGAAGTGATGATATATATATATATATATATATATATATATATATATATATATATATATATATATATATATATATATAATATATATATATATATATATATATATATATATATATATATATATATATATATAATTATATATATATATGTATTTATATATACATATATGTATATACATTTACATACATATATATATCTATATATATATATATATTTATGCATATATATATATACATAAATATATATTTATATATATATATTTTTATATTTATACATATATATATGTGTATATCAATAAAGTTATATCAATAAAGTTATCTGTATAAACATATATATCATATATATATATATATATATATATATATATATATATATATATATATATATATATATCTATATATATATATATATATATGTATATATATATATATATATATATATATATTTATATATAGAAATATTTTTATATGTATATCCCGACCACGTTAAATTGCGGTCCCATCTCTTGAAAAAAATCGTAATTAGCATCATAATTATCATCTTAGTTATCATTATAACCCTAATCGTCATTGGAATCTTACAATTAGTTATATATATGGAAAACGATTACAGTTCCATTAAACACCTATAATCTGTAATTGTTTTTACTATCGAATCATTTTAGTTTGAGGTCAAGGCACAAAACCCACCGGGTCTTGTGCATCAATTGCATCTTCCATTAAAAAAAATAATTTCGAAAATATATTGGAAATTGCTGTATCACGAGACAATCAAACTTTGACATTTATTTAGAAGCTAACCAATGGAAAACGTTCAATAGAGTTATGACCATAGTATTACGTCTAAATATTTGTTGATATGTTGTTCTTTATGTGATATGTCGATGCAAATTGAGAGCTTGTAAATAGTTTCTTGGAGCATTAGTAGTTCTTGTATTACCTATCTAATTACATAGTTAAAATGACTGGAATAAACTTAGCAAATCAATAATTAGACAACATTGTATCAAGACCAATCTATTTATGCTGTGCAACAACAGACTGCATATCCATGGATACTCTAAGGGTAAAAATATTATAAAATAAACATGGAAACTGTCATCATCTATCAACAACTTGCTCATAACCACAATACACCGTGGTTCCGCCGTCGAAACCCAGACAGACCTTCCCTAGCGCTTTCCAAGATTACTGTCATCCCAAAACACTGTCGACGGGGAGAATGAGGAAACACTGACATGGTATCACCAACACACTGTAAGCTGTAAAAACGACGACTTGATAATGAAATACACACACGAAAACTCTGACACGCCAAGAAGGTCAACAGATAGAAGACACACGAGCCAGCCTCTGCCAAACGACTGCCAGCGGCAAAGCCTTGGTTCCTTACAATGTTTTGATCTGCATTATTCAAAGGATTTAATATAATTATCTGAATATATTGCCATGCATAGTCTATCGATGTTCCATCCCCAGCTTCTAATAAAAATAACAAATGGCTGGTTAAGATATATTGCATGGAGAACATTCTTTATTCGAGAGCGAGGTGGAGTGCAAACGGACGCATCATAACGATCACGAGAAGAGGCTGGAGTAAGCCAGCCACGGCGATGGGGTAATCATGACCTATACAAACAGTACAACAGTACTACAGTAAAGATAACTGTGATGGTAACGATTATATGTTGATAACGGCGATGATACAATATTTAATGTGATAATGATATGGATAATGATTGAAGTGATCATATACATAATGGAGAACTAATGATGATGATAATGATGGTGATGATGAAGGCGACAGGAGGACTAGAATACCATTCCATGGTCAATTTGGTTCCCGATTTACTGGCAAATTTTCCCATAAGAGGTCACTTGGCCCATTAGGAGGCTGGGTAATACCATCCAGTCAACAAGGGATTTACTTACAGCAAAGTGACCACAACTTTGCAAAGATAGTACACCTTAGTGAATATAAGAGTTGATTCAGTGCTGAATTGACCTATGATATCCCACCGGAGATGGCAAAACGTTTGGCAGGGTGAGTCCTTGGATTGTTAATGACGCCATCATCACAGCAATTAGTCCACCGATTGATACAGCAATCTGCCAAAACCACATGAACATCATTTAAGCAGTTGAATATCACATTTTCATCTGTTGATTGTGGCTACTGTGTTGTATTTAACGACGTGAATCGGAACCTGTAATATTAAATTGGCAGTCTACTCCCTGACTGCAAACACACTTTGTAGTTCCAATTCTCATGATTTTTACTTTACTGTAGTGTGAGCATCATGGTAACTGCATTAACCGTGAAAGTTTGTACAACTTATTGCTATAAATTTCACCCATCCATATATCTTGTGTCCCCATACAACGATGAGGAACACACACAGGAACACGAGGAAGAGGCAGCCCGCCAATGAACTGACCATCCCATCTGACCACCATAAAGACATTCTGTTAACATACTAAAGTTTTGCTGAGGCAGTGTCAACACCGAGCTTGAAGCTACACTAAGAGGACTCACTCGTGCCTCCACCCGACAAAATAAGTGAACACGCCTCCCCCAACCCTGGCACAGCGCACTGCGTCTCACATGTAATTTTCTGATCAATTCGGGGGCGCAGACACCTTTGACAGATCAGAAGACTTTATCTTCAACAAATGCAGCAAGCAACCCGAGACACGTTGGATCCACTATCCCATGCGCTTTTTCTATTTGCGCCACCTGACGACGGGCATGTGTTTCTCTAATTTGCATACTCGCCACATTGCTCGTCAGAGTGAGCCCTTTTAGCTATAAGCTATTTGGTGTTAAAACAAGAGCAATCAACGCATTATTCTCAGTAGTTTGTATCCGACTGTTACCGACATGCTTTTGTCAGTCAAACGTTGGTTTTATTTACCATTACTCTGATCCTGCGTCTCTGCAGTGAACAACATCAAACGAATATAACAAAAATGGAGATCCACGATTTCGTATTTCGTTCAAATTTGTAAGAATTGATGATGACAACATAGCATAATATATCAGCACAGTGTGTCCGTCCGGATAGTTCAGACCCATAATATATCAGCACAGTGTATCTGTCCGGATAGTTCAGACCCATAATACAGCAGCACAGTGTATCCGTCCGGATAGTTCAAACCCATAATACAGCAGCACAGTGTATCCGTCCGGATAGTTCAGACCCATAATGCAGCAGCACAGGGTATCCGTCCGGATAGTTCAGACCCATAATACAGCAGCACAGTGTATCCGTCCGGATAGCTCAGTCCCATAATACTGCAGCACAGTGTATCCGTCCGGATAGTTCAGACCCATAATACAGCAGCACAGTGTATCCGTCCGGATAGCTCAGACCCATAATACTGCAGCACAGTGTATCCGTCCGGATAGCTCAGACCCATAATACAGCAGCACAGTGTATCCGTCCGGATAGTTCAGTCCCATAATACAGCAGCACAGTGTATCCGTCCGGATAGCTCAGACCCATAATACAGCAGCACAGTGTATCCGTCCGGATAGCTCAGACCCATAATACTGCAGCACAGTGTATCCGTCCGGATAGCTCAGACCCATAATACAGCCGCACAGTGTATCCGTCCGGATAGCTCAGACCCATAATACAGCCGCACAGTGTATCCGTCCGGATAGCTCAGACCCATAATACAGCCGCACAGTGTATCCGTCCGGATAGCTCAGACCCATAATACAGCCGCACAGTGTATCCGTCCGGATAGCTCAGACCCATAATACAGCCGCACAGTGTATCCGTCCGGATAGCTCAGACCCATAATACAGCCGCACAGTGTATCCGTCCGGATAGCTCAGACCCATAATACAGCCGCACAGTGTATCCGTCCGGATAGCTCAGACCCATAATACAGCAGCACAGTGTATCCGTCCGGATAGCTCAGACCCATGATACTGCCGCTTTATGATTACCTTAGGATGGGGAAGCAGAAGGACATAAATGATAAAAGAAATACAACACACAATTTCACTTATGTCGAGTCTATCAAGGCAAGTCCGATGATTTCTTGAACAAGAGTGAAATAATGGGTTAAGCTGTTGCATTGTAGAAGTCAATTGCACATATGATGTTGAACTGGATAAGACTGCACTCGAGCAGATTAGAGCTCGTCTTATGCTTGCCCATTTTCATATAAACTAAATGGCATGTGCATCATAACATAGCATGTTGTCTTACAAAGTATGTAATAAATCATGGAGAGGATCCACTGAAGTGTAATATAAACTGTTATCTGTTTATATATGTAATACACCAGTGACATCACAATGGAGATGATTAAACCGACAGTAGTTAACCGACATTAGTGACCGTGTTTCGAATACACAGAGCCAGAGATAAGGGTTTTATATACCTGTAATTTATACTGATGTATGCAAAGGTAAAATGTAACTGCTGAGTTCAGATCATCTTACTAGCGTTTGCTTCGACATGTTGAATATAGACCCACACAATCGCATGTAGAGATTGCTATGGGGAACAATGTCAGGAAATGGGACTGATAAGTCATTGTTACCCAATCAGTGAATCACATCACATTTTTTGCTATGGAAAACGAAAAAGAAGTCATGTAATCCTGGATGGGTGTGTTGGGGCTGGTGATATTTCCCGTGACCTGTCCCTAGCCGCCACATTGTATCGCGACTGCCTATTTGTGCAACAGACCTTCAAATCCAGACATACTATCGTTTGCCGTTAAATATCCCGCCGCTTTTGGGGAAAATATTCCGCTTTTATCCTCCCTAACCTCGAGCAAATTCGGCTATCATTCCATCCAGAATAGATATATATAAAACCTCACCGCTCTCCATCCATTATCATGCGTGTATGTTTACACATATGTGGTATAAGCTACACGAGTTGGATACTTATAGCTGTTCCATTCAAATTCAATAAATGGGTACGATTGGCTTGCAAGTTAAGGCAACGGGAAAGGGTTTGTCATTATAACTATTTGGATTGCAACGTTTATCCAGAGGTAATAATTCAAACGGGCTAGACATTAAATATAGCTGAATAACGGTGAAGCATATTATGTTGCCAAATTTTCGGAGCCAGTTGTGATCTTAATCAATTCGGTTACAGTTAATACACAGTTCGTCTTGAATCAATAATACTTTATTTAGCTTAATTCATTATACACCTGAAGACACAATACCTACACATTCACTTTAAAGTGAACCAAATTATTGAGTTTGACAACAAGACCATATGTGTTGATCATGCAATGATCACTTACCGAGCGAGTGAAGCATAATCATCACATGTATTATGTTTAGTAGGCTGATATCATTATCTCAATCATCCAGTCCCGTCCGCTGCCGAATATTCGTAATCAATAAACGACCCAACTGAAAAGACAAATGAATAAACATGTATGGATGAGTCATAAATGGATAAGGCTAACAGTCGTTTCTATTGACAGTCCTACCTCAATTGGTATAATTCCATCTCTTGTATCAGAGGCAAAATCCGATGTACGAGATTAAGATTTTCCGGAATTGTATTCGTCAATCAGGTAAGAACAAAATGGAATTCATTAGATCTAATACGATATTTTCACACAAAAAAAAACACACACACACACACACACACACACACACACACACACACACACACACACACACACACACACACACACACACACACGCGCGCATACACACACACGCGCATACACACACACGCACACACACACACGCACACACACACTCACACAAAAAACACACACACATATACATACATGCGCATACATACACAAATACAAAGACAATGGCGTAGACATAAAGCAATGTTGGGCTAAAAGCATGCGAAAAGGTAGGCCAAGTAATGGCGTACAGCAACATGATCACTATCCTTAGCTCGTAGCAGTAGCTTGGTGTCAACACAGATGTCAATGCCTCACCACCTGCAGAAGATAGTTTTTGACAATGTCTGGTCCAACCACTGGGACTCCGGGTCAAGCAGGTTGTCACCATTCTACATAAAGTGACATCCAAAGAGGAAACCGACATTATGGAGCATGAAGACAAAAGACACCCCGGGTTGTGGGTGAAATCGTAGTCAGGCTAGTTGCTCTTGCTACGAGGGGCCATTATGTCATTGAGCATAAGTAGAATCATTCATATCTGGTCGACCAGCCATCCTACTGCCTTTGAGGCAATTTCGAGCCGCTGATTCCCGGGCAGCTGCCTTAAAGTGTGCTGATATGCTTTGTTAGCATTGTGTCTTTGTGAAGAATTCCCCTCCAGCAAGCCTTGGGTTTTTGAATAACCGCAGACGGGACGGGGGTTGATGAAAGGGCTAGTACACATGGCAGAGATCTAGTCTCGTACACAAGGAAATCGAGACAGAAAGAGCTCCAGTCTTGTACACATAGCAAAAATAGACGGAATATTGCATAGATGTTTTGTACACATGGAAATCGGGATGGAAAGAGATCTAGTCTTGTACACATGGCAACAGAAAGAGACCCACCAACTGATGTAGAAAGAGATCTGCCAGAGAGGCAGAAGTCGAGATAGAAAAACAGCAACTGATAGGAGATAGAAACAGATTCACTGTCTTCGGCAAAGCATCCAACCTACTGAGACTGCAGCGCTCCAACAAACGACCCAAGCAGGCTCTCCAGCAAACAAGCTGTAGACAGAAACATGAGCGCCATTACACAAGCGCATAATACGTATATCATTGGCACTGAACCTCGGCAGTCCCTGCTAAGGGGCTCCGGTCTTGCAGACATAGAAATCAATGCACGAATAAGTGCACAGCATACATAGAATATCTGGAAAAAGATCATAATGAGAACTAAGCCACTATAGCTAGTCACAAAGCCAACGCACAGCTCGCACAAAACATAAATAGAACATCAGGAAAAAGAGCAGAAGGAGAACTAAGCTGCATAAGAAAGCATTGTGGAAGAAGAACACCACGAATCCACCAGCACTGGCACCGAGGACAACATCCAAGACATAGGAGACATTATAGCTATATAGAAATCCCACGGCAAGCACGCACTAGATTATACAGAGTAGCTGGAAACAGAACAGACGCAAGAAGAGCACGAAGTGGAAAAGGAACATTTTGAATAAAAAGGATAACATTCCAACCACCGGACGTGCAGGCCAATGGATGTACATAACAGGAGGTCTCGGTGTACGCATGAAAATTGAGGGGAGAGTTGTCCAGATAATCGGGACAACCAGTACCAAGACAGGCTAACACGAACGGTACTACAAAGAAGTGCTTACAATTGTGGACTTGGTCTAAAAAATTACCCGCAAAATGGCAAAAGAGGCTGCAAACGCTGTTATCTGGAAAATAAAGTGTGTACGTCAGTATTCACCCAAGCTGCTTCAGGTCGATCCCAAACGGCAGCTGGTAGTGTAATGTATTAGCCACTCGTTATCTTGTTACACGCGTTCCTATTTGTCGGCTTATGAACATACATACATGGGGGCATTTAATCTGTATTGTGATTGGTTTCAGGTGTTGGAGCTTACCACGGTGATATAAACCTCGCAGTGAACAATGAGGGCGCGGTGTTGCTTTCTCTTCTTGGCTTGTGCCATTTGTACTATTTCAGTGTCCTATTACATATATTTCACTGGTAAATGGGACATCGTACTAAATGTCCCTGCTGTGCAACGTGAAAAATGCCCTTACCAATTGTCAGAAAAGACGGATTGTGACGTCGTGCAAGCGTCAGTGTTTCGCGTCGGCGCAACCCTCCAACCGATCAAGTGAGTAATTATTGACTTACATACATTACTGTCCATTAGTTGCGGTTGAGCATTTGATATGATCATTATTGACATGTGTAAGGAACCTGTCCTCGGATCATCTCTGCACACCAAGACCCAGTCAGATTCCTACCCACGTGACTCTTACATATGATAACTCGTCATCAACCAAAACTGCCTTAGATACTACGCTACCCATCGGTAACACACGCCCCCCCAAAGTATCTGCTGAACAACGTGAAAAGTGCCCTTACCAATGGCCAGAACACATTGAGCACACTGAACAATTCAAGAGCTTTAGACATGGGAGCTATGTGTATTCAGCGTACTATGACAGTCGAGTTGACCAGAATAACGTGAGGATAATTGGCTTGGCTGACTTAGAAATCAACTCCCATTTACCTACATGCATACTGTGGTACAATCAGACAGATTGTGACGTCGTGCAAGCGTCAGTGTTTCGCGTCGGCGGAACCCTCCAACCGATCAGGTAAGTAATTATTGACTTACATACATTACTGTCCATCAGTTGCCTTGTGCCATTGCAATATGAGTGGGCGTTAATTATGAACCTTCTTGACATATGTAAGGAACCCGTCTTCGGATTATCTCTGTACACCAAGACCAAGTCAGATTCCTACCCACGTGACTCTTACATATGCCAACGCGTCATCAACCAAAACTGCCTTAGATACTACGCTACCCATCGGTAACACACGTCCCCCCAAAACCCCCCCGTATAACCTGACTGTGTGTGTCCATTCAGCAACATTCAAGGGCTACCCCAATCGTAACCTCCTCATTGAATTCATCGAGATTTATTCCATGCTTGGTGCTAATAAAATCGTCATGTACAAGTCCTCAGACAACGCACATTTAAGATCTGTTGTGGATTATTACTCGAATAAAGGCATATTGGATGTGCATTTGTGGAACCTCCCAGCCCACACGACCACGTACTACTACGCCCAGGCGGGCGTTATACAGGAGTGTATTTACAGGCACATGTACCAGACGCGCCATCTTGCCCTTGTCAATCTCGATGAGTTTATTTTTCCCAAAAAGCATGACAGCTTGGTGGACTACCTCACAACTGGAAAACGCGAAGACGCTGATCTACTTATATTCCAAAATGTCTTCTTCCCGATCAACAAGCCGTCGCCTGATAGGCTTCAGTCAAACAAAACTCTCAAGAATCTAGGGTCTGTTGTTTTAACGCACATGTCGAAGGAGAAGAAAATTTGGGGTTATGTTAAACGATGCAAACTTGTGGTAAGGCCGCAAGCAATCATCGTTGGGCAGGTTCACTTAATGTTGAAGCTTGCACCCAATGCAACGATCTATGAGGTGCCCACGTTGGAGGCACAGATGCATCACTATAGGCAGTGGAAGTCAATGGCTGTGGAACTGGATAAGACTGCATACCGCTTCCTCGAGCAGATTAGAGCTCGTCTTATGCATGCTCATTCTGTTATTACCTAAAGGTCATGTGCATAATAACATAGCATGTTGTCTGCGTGTAATAAATCATCGAGAGGATCAACTAAAGTGTAATATAAACTGTTGACTGTTTACGTATGTTACACCAATCTCATTTGGGGTGATGAAACCGACGGTTATTTTCAGACATTAGCGACAGTGTTTTGAATCAAGAGATACAGATATTTAGGGTTTTATTTACCTGTAATTGGTACTGATGTATGCAAAGCTGCAATGTTACTGCGTGAGTTCAAATCATCTAACTAGCATATGCTTTGACCGCGTGTATACATGACCCAAACCAAAATGTAGAGCTATTTGGAACAAGGTCGGGATATTTGATCCCATTACGTTTGTTGCCATCGAAAACGATCTGATAGTCATGTAATCCTGGGTGGGTGTGCTGAGGCTGGTGATATATCCCTTGACCTGTCCCTGGACGCCACCACATATTGCGACAGCCTATTTTGTGCAACAGCCCTTCCACTCCAGACATACTATCGTATGCCGTTCAACTTCCCCGAAGGTTTTGGGGAAAATATTACACTTTATCCTTCCCAACCTTCAGTATATTCACCTACCATTTCATCCAGAATCAATGTATGAAACCACATTTACTCTCCAATCGATATCAGAGATGCAACGACAGAGAAATGATAGGCGCATTATTGAATGCTTCTTCGAAACTCGAGTGTTTAAAGTAGACCCGCCCTTCCAGCGTTTATATTAATAGATATCCAACATTATCAGTTAAAAAACGTTCCAGACTTGAAAACTTGCGAATGGCAATTGCAACCTTGGAATTGGGTGGGTAATTCGAATAAGTGACAAGCGGCCTCGTAGTTGAGGGTACAGTAGGTGAAGTTAGTAGCTGTGTGCAGGCATAATAAACGTTTTTTTGGTCCTTTGTAAAAAGAGTGGTGATGACGTCATCAACTGCTTGAGGCGGGGAAACCAGGTCTGCGTAGGCCACGTTAGGACGATAATGATAGCTGTAGTCCCCTGTTCGTCCAGTTTCCGCGTGAGATGATGGCAGGAAACAAGTATAAGATGTTTCCAGTTCAACCAACAGAAAATGCAGCAACAGCTATTGCACCCACGTCTGGTCTCCACCGACAAGTCATAAATATTCTTGTCGTCTTGAACATTAGTCTTAATCACTAAACACTTTACAAAGAGGTGATTCTTGTTTTGATATTCATACCTTCACCATTCCCATTGAAACATCTACATTGGATCAGTATTCATTGCTGTTCACTGATTTCATCATCTCTGATCAAACCTGGAAAGAACAATATTTACACAGGAAATACGTATTATTATAGAAACATATCATGAGTTGTTACCCTATATAAACATAATGATTCAAAACCGGTGCATGGTTTCTAAAGCACAGACCTCAGTAATGTTTGTGGTTTCCTCATTATAGTAGCCAGGCCTTTCGTCTGGCATATCCCTGTTATTCATATGATGAACTCAGTGGTTCAGCTGCTGACCACATATATCTACAGCACAACAACACAATTATCAAAAATAACACAACTTACCAAAGCAGATATTTCAACAAAATATTTACCAACACTGAAATAAATCATTTAACTACAGCTATCAGCATTTTTTGTATTAAAGTTTGTAGCTGAAGCTGGACAGAAAGAAATAACAAAGTCATACTGCCAATCAAAATATGGGCAAACCTTTCGAATACACCACACAATTATTCAAGTAATACAAAGATAGCCATTACATGTTAAATAGCAAGTGACCACCAATACAAAGGAAAGGGTTGCAAAGTCTGTGCCCTGAGCCAAACAAGCCGTAAATACTTGGAAGGTAGTGAAGGGGTAAGACAACGACGCAAAGGCACCCAATCAGCAAACATCACCCCTTCTCATCGGAAGATTTGTTCGGTTATATTGCAATTTATCAAAACGGTATCAAATGCTGCCTTCAATATTATGATCAGCCATGGATTTGAAAACCGTCCTGTGACAACCTGCATGCATGCGCGCCACACAGCCTTTGACCAATGTGTTTCGTGTGTGTATCTGATCTGCCGTGGTGTCTTGAAGATCGGAACTCATCCGATTATGGATCACATTTGTGGACATAACATATGACTCATATGTTGAGGATTCGCATTGACCACGCCCTGATGGACAAATTGTATTGGCTTAGTGGCAAACGTTCCTGAAGAGCATCGTCAAAAAGCTTCTTTTTAACACCAAAGGGTAGGTTCTGTGCTTATTGCTTTTACTCGTTTGGACCGTTTGGCTGTGGCGTTGGCTAGTCAAGGTCCCCTAGCCTGATGGCTGCGGGCGCTGTTTACATGTTACTGATGTTCAATAGTCTCGCCTTCAGTCTATGAGAGCCTAATGTATTGAACTGGACGGGCATCCCAGATTTGGGATGCTCCAATCACAAGCCGTATCTCTCGGTCACTCTCGGGTACCTTTGATTCGTTGTCTCTCATTGGTCAGTTCTACAATTTCCGAAGTACTTGTCCAACCGGCCGAGTGATTTTTATGAGCCGGGCACACATTCTACAACACTCCGATTTGTTGTTTCACGCTGAGTGGCACCGTTAATCACACATTCGGCGAGAGAAGCAGACACACAACTGGTTCTTTTTAATTTACTATCACGTTAACATACTATCGTGCAGCTAAGCTATTAAAACGCTTGTTGTGGTGCCAATTTGAACTTTTGAGACGCCCCATAATTCCAGAACACATTCAATTTGTTCTCATTGGCAGCAGACCACTACAATGTCCAGACGTCACATCGAACCGACGGTGCGTATCACAAGCCAGTTCCATGAGCCAGACACGTGCAATTAAGGTCAATCCGGGTCACAACCTTTGCGTTGATTGGTCACGAAGATTAACGAACGTGTCTAATGAATATTCGGACGCGCCACTTTTAGAGCTGGTCGTGTCTTAGACTCAAAGGGCGAGAAACGTAGCGGAACCCCTGGAATCTGGGAGACAGACTAGGCGTTAGCTGTAACGGTGATATTTTGAAATGCATGAAATACTTGGTACATGTAATTATTATTAGGAATCTGGTTATAGAATTCGTAGAATCATGCGATTATTCATCCAATTTCACGCCTTGGACCTGTGAATCAACATAGGATCACTTAAATTACAGGGTTTCTATGGAGAATGATTGTGTCTGCATTCACTCAGTAATCGTCTACCATGTACTTGCCTGTATGTAAAGCAAATAGTACTACAGTGATTTTTTATTTAGCGACCTTATATAAATGTAATATGTAATACTCTTGGACAGTACAACTGTCAATTGATTGAGCTTTGGTCCATTCCCTATGAAGTCGAGTACTTGGTTAATATCCCAAATGCGGGAAAGTTTCGGCAAAGCTGGTCTTGCAGTGAAAACGCCTTTGGGGAAGCGGCGTACGAAAATGTTGTTCCCTATGCTGTCACAGTGGAAGGTGATGGCAGATAAGGCTGATCTGGCCAAGTTGATAGCGCTGTAACCCATTCTGGCGGCGTCCTATAACGCCGCGAGGTAAGTTAAGACGTTATTTATAGTCGGATTACTGGGATTTTAGTCCCCTTCACCACAAAAGAGTAACCATCGTCTAATACAACCTCCATACTGTGTAATGGTAGATTTTCTCCATGATTGTAAGATGATTTTGGCATTTTCATCCAGCATACCCTGTTTTTCGAGGAAGAGCCTGAATGCAGTCAGTTTGAGTCGAGTAGTATAGGTAATAGCGGTTCCACCCACCTGGTATAGTATAGGTATTACCAAGGCAATGCTAGGTAATGCCTAGCATTACCTAGCATTGCATTGCCTTGGAAGGCTTCTTTAAAGTACAGAAAACATCTGGGCCGGATATTCTACCCAAAATCGCGTCCCACAAGAAAAATCGAGTTCGCTCTGTGAACAGTTTCCGGGTAACTGCCCCAAATTAATGACGAAGTCTACCGGTCACTGAACAAATTCTTCCCACAGAGAAATAAGAGTTTTCAACCAGCTCAGAAACTCATTCTTTCAGCTTCTGTGCCCATTATACGAATCATGGAAACTGTCGTGCCAAAAGAAAAAATGGGTGAGCAGTACAAACGCCTGTGTGGCATTAACAACCCCGTCCCTCTTCGGCGACGATCTGGCCAAACAGATCAAGGACAATGATGAGAAGGAAAGATTAGAAGAGATGTCAACAAATCTCGCCACGTGTTTACCTCTCGCAAGCAGAAACTGATAAGGTTCCCTGCTGCTCCCCACTTCACATACGAGGCTAAATATCAAACTTTTCTATTATTTAGTCAACACTGACTACCGATTCTCATATTTAGTCAATAGTAGAAGGCCTCACTCATTGCACCTGGAAATCAAATTACATCACCAAAACATCTGCATTTCTCTACTTTTGAAACAACTATAGCGTCTTTAGAAATTCAACACAAATGTGGTTTGTCACGTCTCGACTTGTGAAGATCAATTCGTATCCATTCATTTGAACCTTAAAGAGCTTAATCAAAATGTCATTTACAAGTATTTCAAGATGGACACTATCAAAACAGCATTGGACCTTGTCACAGAAAAAGGATGGTTCTGTTCGATTGATCTTAAAGATGCTTATTTCTCACTCAGTATCAAGCCGGCCTTTAGTTAATGATTAAGGTTTGACTGTCTAACTTTAAAAAAAGTGACAAAATTCAGCCATCAGCCTATGCCATCTTAAACAGAACTCATTGGACAACTTGTCGCTGGTGAACCAGGTGTACACATAAATTACTTGAAAAAGAGCGAGCCGCACTCTTAAAACAAACCAACAGAAATTATGAATGCGCTATATCATTTTCACACGCCGCATGGGACCAGGTTAACTAGTGGCATTGCAACATTGAGAGTCACTGGCTAAAATATCCTCCAGTGAATTACGTATAGAATCTGATAGCAGCGATTTTTCCTAGGGTGGACACTGTGAGACAATACACAAGGCGAGAAAGCGTATCAACTGCACCGAATTATTTGCCACTGTCAAATGTCCACGTTCATCTGAAGTTAGACAACACCGCAGCCGTCACGTACATTTCTCGATATGGTGGAAAATTTACCGAGTTAAATCATTGATTTGGGATTTTCTTAATACCCGTAACATTTTACATAAGTGCAAGAAACGCCTTGGCGGATGGAGCCTCCCGAGCAAAATTTCTATTTGATAAATAATGGAAACAACTTCCATATTTGAGTGATACTGTTTTCAAAGTATCACTCAAATATGGGGTAAACACTCAATATCGATTAGCGGTTCCAGCACACCCATCTGGTATAGTATATGTGTTACCAAGGCAATGCTAAGTAATGCCTAGTCCTAGTAACGATGTCCTCACCCACCATATTGGAAGAAGCAGATGGAGATAACTGCTGTGTATTGTTGGAGATTTGACCATCTGAATGTGGAGTCTCAGAAAGAGTGGATGAAGCTGCTTTTTTGTTGTGTATCCTTTTGGGTTTAGTGTGTTTCCCCAAAGTATTATTCATCTCTTGGCGAATTGTGTCTTACACAGCATCTTGAGTTGTATTCTCTTAAGCCATTTTGGCTAAAGTATAGGTATAACCAAGGCAATGCTAGGTAATGCTAGGCATTACCTAGCATTGCATTAACACCTATTCTATACCAGGTGGGTGTGCTGGAACCGCTATTACCTATACTACTAATGTCTTAGAAAGAATTGCTGTCGAAAAACCGACACGGCCTGTGACACAATTTCCTAGAACAAGGAGAGTACCGGTTGACAACAATGAAGAATTACACATAAGAAAAATGAAGAGATGTAAAACTCAAGTCACCACAGAAAATAATCCACACACGTATGCTTGAGAAAAAAATCTGACTAAAAAACAAAATCCAAAACTCAAGCGCGCTGAGCTCATGAGGAAGCTCCTTGGAGAACCTCATCTCAAGGAACTCCCGTTTTGGTCACGTGGTACAATCTAAGCTAATCTCAGTCAATAATTGAAATTTCATCTACCCAAGTGGGAGTTCACAGTTCACAGCATACCGATTCTTTTTCAACATAAAGTTAATTTATTCCATAAAAGCGTGTGTTCATCATTCGCAAAGTTAACATGAGGTCTGCATACAGGTGGTCCCAATCACGCGAAGCAGCACCCAGTTAGAGTAAAGATGCGGTGATAAGGGGCTTATAATCAGGATGGCTAAGTTTGCTCCCCACGAAATCTCCCCATGTAAACATATGGTCACAACATGGAGCTGACAGTGTCTTGTCTACAGTTTGCTTATTAACACGTCGAGCCTTACTCACGACATTTGATCGTGTTTCTGTGACGCTCTTGACCAGATGATATAAACAGTTACGGCACTTACACACAGCTCACAAAATGTATTATATTGCTTATGTTATAATGGAACATTGACATGAATAGTTTACACATACTCGTTTGTACGCACATGCAAACATTCATACGCTTATTATGGATTACATACATACATATATGCATGCACGTGCCTGCACATATATAAGTTTGTATACATATATGTGTGCATAAATATAAACATACTTATACATCCACCAGAAATGGGTTATTTAAACTGTTTTTTGATTGGTTTCAGGTATAGGACCTTACAAGAAGAAATACATCCCTGGCAGAGAACAATGGCGTCACGATGTTGGCTTGTGCTATTGACTGTCGCTGTATCTGTTTTATCAGTATGCTATTACATAACAACGGTCGGTAGCTGGAGCATGCTGCCAAAAGTCGCTCTTGTGCTCCATACACGCTGCCCTTACCAATGGCCAGGTCATATCAATCACACACATCAATTCAGGAGTTTTAGCGACGGAAGCTCTGTATATTCAGCGTACTACGACAGTCGAGTGGAACAGAACAACGTAAGAATAATTGGCTTGGCTGACTTAGACATAAACAAAAATTAACCCAATTGCATACTGTGGTACGATCAGACGGATTGTGACGTCATGCAAGCATCCGTTTATCGCGTCGCCGGGTTCACTAGATACATCAAGTAAGTAATCACTATCAATTGGTAAAAGGTAATTACACCTACTCATCGGTATTGATATATTGCATTCAATATGTTTTTATCTCATCGAAATATAAGGGCTATGTTGTTAATACAAATATTCTTGATATGTGTAAGGAACCCATCCTCGGATTATCTCTGCACACCAAGACCCTGTCAGACTCCTACCCACGTGACTCGTCCGCCGTCCGCCAATATCACCCTGGATGCTACGCTGCCCATCGGTAACACACGTCCCCCACAAAATCCCCCCTATAACCTGACTGTGTGTGTCCATTCAGCATTATTCGGAGGATACCCCGATCGCGACATCCTCATCGAATTCATCGAGATTTACCGCATGCTTGGTGTTGACAAGATAGTCGTCTACAATGCCACAAGCAGCGCGACCTGTTGTAGATTATTATGTTAATGAGGGCATCTTGGATGTGTATTCATGGCACCCCCCAGCCCACACGAAGACGCACTACTACGCCCAGCCAGCTGTTATTCAGGAGTGTATTTACAGATACATGTACCAGACTCGCCATCTTGCCCTTGTAAATCTCAATGAGTTTATCTTTCCCAAAAAGCACGACAGCTTGGTGACCTATCTCACCAAAGGACAATGCAAAGACGCTGATCAAATTATATTCCAAAACACGTTCTTCCCCATCAACATCCCGTCGTACAGTCAGCATCAGTCAAACAAATCCCGAGATGGATATAAATCAGTTGTTTTAAGACACACTACAAGAGAGAAGAGGACTTTGGGTTATAGCAAACGCTGTTAAGTTGTAGTACGGCCTCGCGGAATAACTGTTGGGCAGGTTCACAAAGTCAAGAAGCTAGCACCTGCAGCAACCAGCTGTAAGGTGCCGACGTCACACGCTTTGTTACATCACTACAGGAAGTGGAATTACACCAACCACACTCTGATCGAGGATAAGGGCGCAATTCGTTTTCTCCATCAAATTAATGTATGGTTGTATGTATGTATGTATGTATGTATGTATGTATGTATGTATGTATGTATGTATGTATGTATGTATGTATGTATGTATGTATGTATGTATGTATGTATGTATGTATGTATGTATGTATGTATGTATGTATGTATGTATGTATGTATGTATGTATGTATGTATGTATGTATGTATGTATGTATGTATGTATGTGTATGTATGTATGTATGTATGTATGTATGTATGTATGTCTGTATGTATGTATGTATGTATGTATGTATGTATGTATGTATGTATGTATGTATGTATGTATGTATGTATGTATGTATGTATGTATGTCTGTATGTATGTATGTATGTATGTATGTATGTATGTATGTATGTATGTATGTATGTACGTACGTACGTACGTACGTACGTACGTACGTATGTATGTATGTATGTATGTATGTATGTATGTATGTATGTATGTATGTATGTATGTATGTATGTATGTATGTATGTATGTATGTATGTATGTATGTATGAATGTGTGTATGAATGTATGTATGAATGTGTGTGTGTGTGTGGTTGATGGCTCATGGGGATGCTATGGTGTGCTATATGAACAGGTGGTCGCTGGTGATGCAGGGTGCTGTGGCTTGCTATATGAGGGAATGATTGCTGGTGCTTGGGTGTACATAGGGTTAATTTGGGATGAAGGAGTTATTGCTAAATGATGCTTGAAGTGCTGTGGGAACTTTGAGGCACTAAATGCAAAGTGTCCTCAGACTATTATCATGTATGCTACTTTTTGCTGTCGACATTCTGACTTGGGATAAATCATGGCTCATTAAAACTGACCTCATTCAAACTACACATAAAAGTAACCAAAATGGCAAAAACCACATTTTAATGCAGGCTATGAAACATGGGACAATAAATTGACTTCATGGTATGGGTGGTAGCAGTCAAATACAACTATATGATTCCCAGTAACTAGGCAAACAGCCTTTGCGGTTAAGCTTTGCAGAAATTAACATTGCATCATCCGATATCAGGCTCCCCCAGGGTATTTTCCCTAATAACGTACCACTTTAACATAATAACGTTTTATATTACACATGTACCTCGCTCAAGATAGCTTTTTAAGATTTGATAGGGAGCGTTGACTCTCTTAGAGGAAAAGTTTGCTTGGCCAGGTCCGACGATTTCCTTGGCAGCGAAAATAGGCTACCATATTATATCAATCAAATAACCGCATCTAGATTGATAGGTCGTTGAAACAGCACTGCATTATTGAAGTATATATCTGCAATAGCGAGGGCGTTTTTAATTGGTAACAATAACACGCGACGAAATTTGATCAAACTGTTTTTGGGTGGTTGTCAGATCTAAAGGATACAAACGACAAATGGTTTATTATTCACAAGACAGCATCACCTCAATAAACGTTACATCCCAACCCGACTAACGTTGCAGCAGAAATCAGCCATTAACAGAGACTATGAAATGAATTACCAGAAACGTTTTAACTTTTAGATATCAGGCTTTTGCAATATGCTTCTTTAGCTACAAACAGAATCTGGACACACCATCATAATGTTTCACTATTAACCTGGGCAAAAAAGGGTGAGGTGCTGTATAATCGTTAACCACAAGGAGTGCAGCAAGTATTTACCTCCTCCTAGCACATTACTGACAAATGCAGGATGTAACCCGAGATAGAAGCTGAGCAGTGGGTTGTTATCGCTAACGCATCTTCGACGTAGGCTGTCTTTTTAACTGCAGAAGTACAAATACATATCTTGCCCGTCCTAACTACCCTAAACTGTCATCAGCGTTGAATGAAAATCAATACTTCACTCAAAACCGACGCTGCTAATTCCTAAATGTAACCACTAACCTTGGTCAACGATATCGCCAGTGCTGTGTTGTAGCAGCAACAGGATACTTTGGCGTTTTTTACAGCCGTGCACCCTTCGGGGTCGATGCTAAAGGAGAACCTCAGCTCTTTAGCTTTTAGCCTATGCCTGCTGCAGCTGCATCCGAATGTACAGTGCCCTATACACCAGCAACAATACACCATAGTTGTTACATTATCCTAAACGATACGCTAAACGTGATGATACGCTATAAGGATCGATAGGATCGGTGCACATAGTGCACTTCTCGCCACCACATTGTCTCTGCCTCTGATACAGATACAAGCCGCGTCACCTTACTCCATATGCTGATAGGAATCGAATGATGAATGTTTACACTGGGGATGTACATGAAACATCAAATGAAATTATGAATTATGATTTCAAGAATTACTTTTTTCTTGATGATTTGGGTTGAAGACGACATTATATCAATAATATGAATAAGAGGCCATTGGATAGACCCTTTATAATGGAGTATTGATATTCATTTGGATAACAGCGTTGATGGGGGTGGGGAGGTTGCTGTCCAAATGCTTATTAGTAAAAATAAAAATGTGTAATCTTTGAAGTAGGCAACACCTAGCCGCCTTCACCTCACAAAGTGTTCCACTTGAGTAGTACAGACAAACTCTCATGGAAAAAAGACTTTTCTTCCCAACCTGCTTGAATCTGTAAGGTTGAACTAATCATAACTCATCTGAGCGTTTATTACCATCGTACAATATATACAATGCATTATCACCAATCAATATCAACAAATACCGATCTGACATACTAATATAATCTTCCATTAATATTTACCAAGCCAATCTGTCGCAAGCAGAGTCTGCTGAACGATCCTAGTTAATCAGTCGCACCATCTGCATAATTAGCAAACATCGCTCACAAGCAAACACAATGTTCCTTTAAGTAGTGTTAGTTACAGCGATATGGTGGTTTCGCCTTGCTCAGTGGGTTTTGATTTCCCCTCTCTGTGTGCTGTTGTGACAGTGAGATCGTGTCATAGACGATTCATCGCCGAGATATCTCGCACATGATATGTTGAATAAGCATTTCCATGTAAGTTCAAAAACTTCAGTATATCAACTGCTGCAGGGGAAGATTTGTTTAGTAATTTATCGTGTTTAATGATGTTTCTGTATCGACACTCGGGACCATTATGATGACCTGCTTATGATTCCAATATCGTGATCAACAACCTACCGTTCTCTCTATATCTTCACATGCGACAATGATGGCGGTTTCATAATAATACAGAATACCCCCTACACCTTTAAAACATGCTTATACACAATTATATCAATTAAGAGATCAATTATGTGATGGACAAAAATCATAAGATTCATAAAGGGCTAAAGAGAGTGTGTGTGAGAGAGCGAGAGAGAGAGAAAGAGACAGAAAGAGAGAGAGATAGTGGCCTAAGATGGCTAGAGCCATAAAAAAATCCGTCTTGCATATAGCAGCGACAATGTGAAAAAGTTTCAGTATCATAGTCCTGTGATGTCGTGCCGGGATTTAATGATTACTTAATGGCGCACCTAGTAACCTAACAGTTTGTTTTCTCTCATAGTGTACCCAAGCTTGAACCAACCATTTTAATGCAGAACATACACCCTGGCGTTTTGACAGTGTCTATCTTAAAGCACGCCATTAAATTGTTCATCTGCGCAGGTGTGAAAATGTAAACGATGTAAAGAACCACTGACGATACGTGCAGTCTTCGACAAGTGGTTCCTGAGATAGGTAATGAAACACCAGGAAGGAGTAGCAATGGATGCAACTTGATTTCAATTTTATTGGCATACTGCTGTTAAGCATAACAATATTAATATAGGATTTACCTTTACTTTGTATGCAGTAGTTCTGAAGGATGCTTATATATAAACTGTAGATTGCCATCGGTCAGTAACCACTGTAGGTGTCCATCTATATTCTGTACGGTGCCTACTTAGTTTAGGTGAATAGAAAGTGCATTTAAAGTAAGAAAGTCAGGCACCAGTCTTCTTATCATAATCAAACCACTTCCAATCATCAAGACAGAGCATATTTGACACTATGATGTACATGGATGTAAAACCCATCGGCAAAGGTGTTATAAATAGATAATGTATGTACACGTGGAGACGACCTTTAGGTTATTGCTGCTGGAAATATGTTATGTATTGTAATATGTTAGAGGCTATTATGGAAATAACTTTCAACAGATGGTGATAAGTGCCCCACGATAAATCAATAATCTGTCCAGGAAATAATGGGGCTTAAAACTAGCATTCCTTGAAATCACACCAGGACAGACCTCCGGGCTGTGGATATTCATAGTTGTTATGTTTTCTTAATTGTCAATGCGATGTCATTCAATACATATTCCCCCTCTAGGTATTGCCAAATAATAATCATTGACAAAATGACACATAATAAAAAGTTCGCTTGCAAAGAACCATGTCCGCGCATCCGCGCAGCAACTGATCTTGTCATTCAAAACAAACATGGACTTTTGGAATTTGTCTGGCCGGATTTAAAACGCTTTTGACGAAAACACACGTAAACTAACTCAACAAATATTCATATATGTGAAAATCATTCAGCATATGTACATTTGTACAATTATCGTGTATGTATGGAACTTGTGTACCGTTCACCGCGCGTACGGATACGACCATCGCACGACGTCGATAATACTACCATTAAATGTTCTTAATACAAGAATGGAAACATTTTCTGATATCGTGTCCGAATTGGACCCCAATTGTGTACTTCATAGTTTGCAATAACTGTAAAGGGATGCACACAGTGAGTTTTTGTCCAGTGAATTATTTATATGTCACATAAGCATTTAGAAATGACCGCCCTTCCTAAAAGTAAAACTGGTAAGCTGTTGATCATATGGCATTGATCTGATGGCATTGGCAAACAATCACAAACAACTTAAAAACGTTGTGTGCAGTCATTGACAATTAATATTTAGCACTCCACAATGGATCAAAACACCACCAATAATAGTCCATTAAAGAAATAATAGACCAATAGCAAAAAAAAAACCCTCACCATTTCACATATCTGGTAGAATGGAGTGTCGGTTTATCTTTCCTTAACTATTATAGTCACGCGACGACGTACTATTTTGTTGGGCAAATAATGACTCGCTGCACGCAGAGGAGAACCGCGACGACAGTTAAGCCAAAAATACACGCAAGAATGAATCCACACATACACACACCAACACACAAACTTTTTGGGCATTTGATGTCATTGGAAGTAGCCGATCACGATAAGCAGTATACTGAAGGAGTTACATAACTATTGGTTATAACTCCTTGGCATACTTTAAGATGATCGCCCAACCCACTGTCGTTCAATACATAATACATAAATTGAGTTTCACAGATAGCGGCTCTACATTCAAGTTATGGAGATGGGGTGCATGATAAACATAGTAAATTCATAATAATATATGCATATATATATATATATATATATATATATATATATATATATATATATATATATATATATATATATATATATATATATATATATATATATATATATATATATCTATATACATATATACACATATATATATGTACATATATATATAGATATAAATACATATATATATATATATATTTATATATATATAGATATATAGATATATGTATAAGTGTATGTGTGAAGGTATTGAAAAGGCCTCATAAGTATTCAACTAGTTCAGGAATATATATCACTCACGAGGTTTCTGACACTTAACACTCAAATAGACCATAAGACCTGGGTATATAACTATTCACTATCCTCCAGCGTTCCATTCGGAAAATGCAATGATTCAAATTTGGCATGGTCAGTAACGTGACGGGACACAAAATGTGCAGGATGTAGAGGGCCCGGGTAATTGGCAATCCGGACATATCTTCTCCACAACAGGAAAGAATTGGATTTCTTAAAATTTCAGCCGCGAAATATGCATTTAGTCTCGACACTAAAATCTATTCTAAAATCATTTAATTACACTCTAATAAAAAAAAAGTATTCTCCTCCAAACTCCCCTCACACCAAATTATTTCGCGTTTATACTTAATTGTCAAGTGCTTCGTCATCGTGTTCTGTCTGGTTTTTGTTTCACTCTGGACATACTTATAATTTGCGTGGGGGTTGGGGAGTTAACTTGACTCCCCATCGCAACTTGCAACTTCGAACTAGAGCAAAATACTAGACCCTCCCCACAAGAATTCAGAAAAAAGCATGTATATATATATATATATATATATATATATATATATATATATATATATATATATATATATATATATATATATATATATATATATATATATATATATATATATATATATATATATATATATATATATATATCTATATATATATATATATATATATATATGTATGTATGTATGTATGTATATATATACATACGAATGCGACCATTTTGGACATTTAGCAAAAAACCAACCATTTTGGGACATTGTAAACGACAAAATATACACTTTATCAGATGATTATTTCTTGTTTTATGGTGGTCTGTGAGTAACATATGTCGGTTTCTTAACTTTATTTTTCATTTTCATTGTTTTATTAAGCTTATATATTTTGTGTACCAAAATTGGGTGTCCAAAATAGTTAGGGTACGAGGGACATGACAAAAACCGACTATTTTGGAACTTGACAAAAACCGACTATTTTGGAACATGACAAAAACCGACTATTTTGGAACATGACACAAACCGACTATTTTGAGACATAAAAAAACCCTACCATTCTGGTACATAAAAAAAAACCACCATTTTAGGAAATAACCAAATGAAATGACACAAAGTTACAGCCATTTTACGGCAGTGTGGGGAGCTGGTTGTGACGGGAATCAAAAAACTATTTTGGAACATGACACAAACCGACTATTTTAAGACATAAAAAAACCTACCATTCCGGTACATAAAAAAAACGACCATTTTAGGAAATAACCAAATGAAATGACACAAAGTTACAGCCATTTTACGGCAGTGTAGGGGGCTGGTTGTGACGGGAATCAAAAGTTTTCATCTATGCCATGGAATTTCATCACTCTCTGTATAAAGGTGTATCTTTATTGGAAATGGTAATAAGCAATAGCGGTTTAAGTTAATGGTTAGTATCATTAAATTTCAACTACTTTTATCTTGCAGTTAAGGGGCGATCCATGTTTAACTAACAAGATTCATTCATTTCATATCGAGAGAAGTACTAACTTAAGTTATTCAAACATGGAGGAAGAGTGGTTCTAATTGTCTGAAGCTTCCGAGTACGGGCCCGCCGCATGGTTATATATATCTAGACCGAGATAAGCAAACTTTGAAACTTGAACTTGTTCTGGAACTTGTATGATGGAACGCGCAGTATGTGTCGAGAATCTGAATATGAACTTGACAGGGGTCGGCTTTCATATCATTGACAAAACGCGAACATAGTTTAGTATCATTCCACATCATGTCCGAGACCTCTACGCTCCGTCGCCAAGTGATCTTCGATGTTGCAAGCGAGGTTAAGCCCCAATCTTGCTCACACTCCGCATAAGGATTTATTGTATCGATGTAGTTATAGTAATAGACGATTTATATAAATCCCTGTGGGTCGATATGGTTGTTTGTTTGTCCGTGGAGGCGTCTCCGTGGTTCATCATGACGCTTAATCGTTCAAGTTTTTTCTCGTCCAATGTAGCTCACAGATAGGCATGCTTTTTTGCTCTAGTTCATAGAAATATACGCTAATAACTTAATGATACATCGTACTACCGTTATGTTATCACTATTATTTCTGATTGTATCATCATATAGTAATACATTCATAGTTCTCCCAGTAGTTCTCGGCCCTGACGCCGTTATTCCCTGGAACCAAGACCCCCCAAAAGAAGCAGAGAGGCGGGAGCTCTTCAGCGAGAAGTCAAAACGGCTCTGGAACGATATTTTCGACCTAACAAGTAGAATAGCAGACTACGCAAAAACCAAGGCAGCCTAAGACACCCAAATAAAAAAGCTACAAGCGCTACTAGTCTCCCCGCCACCAGAGGAATAAGAACCCTTCGGTGAGAGGGCCCTACGGGTCCAAAAAGAGTTGCAACATAAAACCGTTAAGAAGCACCGCCGGGCGGGAACCAAAACCGCCCTCGCCGAGCAAGAAAGCCTTCTTGGCGCCAAGGAGCCAGTCTTGCCCGACACTCCCGTCAACGAGGAGCCGCTCCCCGCCGACGTCCCGTTCCGGAAGCAGTACGACGCAGCCATAGAGGATTTCCGTCAGTAGAGCAGCATCAAGCTCATTTATACCACCTGGATCCTCAAGGACGACGATGTCGGCCTCACAGAGCGCCGAGCCTTCGAGATCCTCGGTGCACTAGGTAAGGGCCAACTCATTCTCCGGCAGAAGATAATCAAACAGGACGGAGATAAGTGGTACACCCGCTGCGAAAAAGGCAATAGCGCAGTTCAACAACCGATGCCGAACTGGCCTCCTCATTGGGTTCTACAAGATGTCGTCAACGTGGCTTACCCAGAGCGCGCAATCGTCTGGGCTTGATAAAAGAGGTCCTTGCCGATCTCGAGCCAATGAAGACCGGAGAGTTAAACTGCGTCGCCATGATCGTCCTCGACCGCATCGACCAGATGAGCAAACACAACCCAACAAAGGAGATCGCCGCAAAAGCGAAGGTCGTTGCGTGGGAAACCAATATTCGCGAAGAAGGGGTCGATATCCTAGACATTCCCAACCTCGAGAAAATCATTGGCCAGAGCATTATCATTCGCGACATAGCGGGGGGGGGGGGGGGGGGGGGATTCTCTATATGGAAACGCGCTATCCGAAGAAAGCCACCATTGAACCACCATCCAACACAACGGTCATGCGTGGCACGCCAACCCCCAGTTCCCCGCCAACCGGGAGATTAAGTTCTACGAGGGCAACATCTGGGAAGCAATCGCAATCCTCGAAGAACCACGCGGCACTGGGCTTATGGGCCACCCCACGTACGACCAATTCATTTCTGACGACGGCGCCCTTTACCGTACTAAGGAGCACCACGCCTACCTGGCTGAGATCTGTCAGCGCCTTGAGCTGGACAGCAGCGTGGTCTGAGAGTCCGAGGCGCCAACCGGTTGGCACGTGAGCGCAACGGGTGGAAGCCAACGCCCCACACCTTCCTGCCCGACATTGAGGCCGCTTGCGCTAAATACATAGGCGGGAGTGTCTGGAATAAAGCAACGTACGCCACTGCCAGCCTAGTGGAACTGGACATGAGCCTAGTAGAACTGGACATGAAACACTGCTTGCGCGCCCTACTTCAAGCGTTTTGGCCACCCGAAGCCACACTTCCGGCGCATAGCCGTCTACGGTACGTTATTGCGGGATTTTACGGGCCTCGTCAAAATTGTCACCTGGTCCTTCACCCAAGGCATCCACCCGGCCATCGTCCTCTGGCTTGGGGAGCACCTAGATTTCCCCTGTGAAATGGCCATACCCCCCCCCCCCCCCCCCCATCCATTGCCTGCGGCGGCGGGAACCAACGCCACAGAACAGCCATGTAAACGCTGCCGCGACAAACCAAGCAGCCGAAAACTACTAACCCTGCAAGCCAAACCAAATACTCACCAGCTAGTCCACCTACAACATTGCAGAAATCCCGACAAAAAAAGTCCCCCCAAAAATAAGGGGGTACCACCCTTTAAAAACCCTTAAAACCCAATATAAGGGTCGAATACTTTCATAGGGTCGTTAAATAAGGACTACTCTCACTAGGGAACAGGTAAGCATAATTTTAACATTGAGGCCATGCGTAAACAGTTTAAAAATCGTTTTTTACTGTCAAAAGCTATGATGATATAGTATTGCATCATTAACTGGGCATGTGTAATATTTTTTATAAACTATATAGTGATTGTTTGACAATTATGCATGTTTATTGACATTTCAAGCATATTTAAGAGTTTGTGGCACATCCATTTGGAACCAGCACTACTCATGACAACTGTGCATAGTTAATGACATTTAAAGCATAATTAAGAGGTGGTACAAGGCCCATTGGAACTTGAGCTGCTCATTCATATTTTTCCAAGTAGGGAATTGTCAGCTGTGACTTAAGAACTTCTTTGTTCCCTGAAACAATCAACATGTACACATATTAAGCAAATAATTTGGCACTACTAATCAAGAGATAACAGTTCTATTATTCAACCAAAACTGGAGGCAAGAGATGTGTGGTTCAGATTGATGGGTCATCCCACAGAATGTTAGGTAGTGTTCCTTGCAGGTACAGCTATAACCTACCTTTTGTCTGATTGAATGGTGTAGAACGACTCCAAGTGTCAAAGTGAGTTTGTGTGTGAGGGTAGTGTCAAATGAATAGTGTCACATGCATTCTGTATAAGATGGTGACCATAAATTGCTGTTGAACACAAGATTGCAGCACCTCAGCAGGTTTTAGATTGACCAGGACATCTTCAGAAAGATGCACAGAACAATAAGAGAGATTTTAGAGCTACACAGATTATACATTTAGTCAGTGTAGCTACAACTTTTGTAATAATCTGTCTGCAGTGTAATGCAGAGAATAGAAGATATAAGTTACTGATAAAGCATCAGATAAAGTTACTTAATCATGAAACATCACATGGCGGTGCATGGCGAATCTACAAGCTTAAATAACAATTCAGCCTACAACACAATTGTGCAACAATATATATCATACATGACATCTACTATAAAAGAGATACTGGGAATGATCTGTCAAATGTATCCTGATTAATACAATATATTGTAAAGTGTATATACCATACCTGGGAGTAGTTTCCTTAGACTGGGGATCTGAATGTAACTTCTGAAGGCAAGTTGTAGAGCTTGGGTCTGCCTTGTATCCCATTAAAAGTGGTCTGCATGTGCATTAATATATTGTTTTCATATTTCGCTATTAGCTTCTAGTTATAGCAGACTTGTAATAACATTTGTAATAAAGCACAAGCCTTTATAGACCATGCATTATGTAGGGACTTTTATATGAAGGTCACTTAACTGGAATTAATTTACAATGCAAAGAAGCCTTCTTTGGATATACCTTGTCAATAGTAAACAGGTCACCGAGGAATGAAAAATACTCACTTGTATATTTGATGCATGTTCTGCTCGAGACATCCTGATCTGACTCTAAGTCACTAGAAATCAAGTTGTTTTTGTTGGCATCTATAAGTCTGGGGTCTACAGGGCTTGTTGTTCTAGTCAGACTTGTGGCATAACTTGTACTTGCTTGGGCTGCTGGTTCAGTATCAAATTAACAAAAGCACATACATTTTACAATATGCATTGCAAAATTAATGTAATTGACACATTACAGACCATGCATTAATTCAGATGTAAACAATGAGGAACAATGTTTGTATCACTGCATATTTCAGCCATTGCTTCATATTTGTTCATAAATATGTGATCTGCATATTGTGTGAGTTTTCAGAACCATTTAATTGATCATTTTATGACAATCAGACCAAAAATGTCGGTATGGTTGTGGTAAAAAATGAAAAATACTTCATCATGTAATGTCTCTCGATACAACCTAACCTAACAAACGGACTGTCAAGGCTATCCATTTGTTTTAAGTACAAGACCACTTTAGTTATGGTCAATTCAGGCAGTGGTCTCTGATAGGTTCCCAAGCTAACATCTGAAACAGGTACCTATATTAATGATCATATATGGGTAGATTTGTGGAAATATACATATCAGGTTGGTTCAGAAATGGAAGCTTGAAGAGCATTGTGGTTAGAAGATAGAGACCCAGTAAACATATGCTGGTTATTTATTTTCACAATATAACACCTCATAAAATGTTTCCACACTCACTTATAGGATACCTGCAGAGGTCAGATCATATAATTTAATGTTAGGAAACTTATGTGAGGCCACATCAGCTGTTTAGCTGAGAACATTCAATATTATCTGTCAAATTACATAATAATCATAGTCATGGTTTTCATAGCACAGATGCTCATTTATTATGCAATTAAATAGTTATGCAGTTCAGAGGCTGTTTATTTAGTGGCTGTTCTTATTTGTATTAGGTGACCCTCTAGTGATATCTGACACTTTCAAGTCTATATTTGCACCATAAACTTATTCCCTCTTTTGATAGACCATACATTGGCCATTGCCTGGATAGGCAACAGTCCATTATGCATGTGATGTTATGACTACCCCCAAGTATTTATTATAATTGCAATCTGAGGACCCTGTGACCTTTGAGGTGTATTATATTAAGATAATTGGCAATAGTTAAGTTTACGAAACACCAAGTGACGGTGGATATGCAGCCACTGATATGTGTTGGTAAATTTATAAAACCATCAATGGTGCTGCAACATTAGTCTCTTCAATTACAACTTGCCAGACAGCTCAGTACCATACACATTGTGGTTATGTCTATCCATCATGTCCATATAACATCATATCTATCTTCAAGGCAGAAGCCTAGGGAAGGGCGTCCATTAATTGTTAAATTTGTTAAGTTGATGTTTCATAGTCAAGTTCTCTTTGCATTTGCATATCACCGAACCTTCTTAGCAAGGGGGTACACGATCGACTGTTGGTCTGTTTGGCTACTGCAAACGCATAAATTGAGGATCAGCTGTTCGCAATCGTTCCGTCAAGGGAATTGGGTCATGTATATAAATTCGGTTTGGGATGGGGTACAACGCGCATTATGTAGTACAGAACAGGCAGTATTAGAGATAGTATATTATTTTACCGACACACTTTTCCGTCCATGTCAGAATGTATTAGTTGGGGTAATTCGTATTTAACAACAAATTTCTATGCTTTCCGCGAAGTCACGGCGGCCTAATGTAGAGTTATTGTTTACGAGTTTCGTAATTTATGAAATGCCATTATTAGCCGAAATACTATAACAATCGTATCATACTTAACCAGGGCTGTGACAAAATAAGTTAAATTTAATTTTAATGATCACTATTTGTCAGATTGGCAAATTTATGTGACCAGGCTTTGATAATCGTCTGCTCATAGTATTTCGCTCTATATTTCGCCGATCTGTCGTTCATCTGGGGTCAAAGTTCGTTGCCATATTATCATGGCTTAAAGAGTGATATTTGGTAGTTTCGATCGTAGGAATGAGTTTTTATATCAATTTTTTTGTTATTATAGTGATCCAACAGTGTTGCATACTGTGTTAATAATGTATTTGGTAGTTTGACAAGAAGTTACTTGACTTTTACTGTCGCATTTGATTATTTTGGTCACATGATCATACAGAAAGTAAACAAGGCGGGGTCATTGAGAACAAGAGCGCATATGTAGACTACGCGAGTTCTTTGGCGGGACCCGGGGTTATTGAATTATGTTACAATATTTATACGGGAAATCATTATAAAAGCTTCTGCATATTTTCAAACAGACGAGCGCGACGTTGTGTGGGTTGGGGTGGCGGTTTTCGTGTCCAACTGGTACCTTTGATGTTTTACGGCATTCGGACAGCCTTCTTCCTTGGTCTTCTGCTATGTCACCGGCCATCGGTTATTTTATTGGGGGGGGGGGGGGGGGGGGCAGGGTTGCCTCAACGCTGGTTGCGTGGAAAGTGGCGCGCACCTCCTTTAACCTAACATCCAACAAGCCGAAACAGGTGACTATCCTTTTACTAAGCTCACTCGTCACCTGGCAATAACGGACTACATTCCCTCTCTCCCGTCAACGGAGCGCGTGGTATTCATTAAGGCTAAGTGAAGACATTGAGACAAATGTTCTGTTTTTCAGAAATGTTTTGACACGTAATACCGTGAGAACACTCACTATAATTGGCTTGTTCAGACTGATCGACACGACCAAGGATCAATAAATAGGCTTGATACCAAACTGATTGACAGACATTCCAATGACCTCAGAACTAAGGTCGACGATTGATTAACTTTTATGAAAATCAAAGCAGATTACCTTAAGAGTCATTGATGAATTGCAAGATAAAAACATCGCGGTCCAATCCTTGGCATTGTGCCATATCAGTCTCAAAATAGATGATTAGTTAATTTTAGGTCAGAGTTATGTTTGGACGAAATGGTATTGTAGGTGTATATGTCTTTGATGTTTTGGCATTGATATGAATATATATATTGGACAACTGTTACACTTTTGTAGTTTCTTTCAATATATGATACAGAATTGATAATAAAACCAGAACCTGCTCATGATTAGTTGACCGTATCGAGGCACAATGCTGAAATGTAGCTCATTCATTGCTATCATAATAATGTGAACCATATTTAATATGCTTACAACTGCAGAAAACGTAAATATTCTAGAATAGACTTCAGTCAATAAAATCGGGGAATTGGGAACACTGTTATTAATAGATGAATATTGAGGAAATTGTATTCACATTATGTCCCACCTACGAAGTCTGGACACACAAGCTCATTCAATCAAATTGCACATTTGACCATTTAAACTCAAATCAGCACCACAGCACTAGACTTTGATTGAAATTTGGGGATCCGACTTAAGCTGTCACTGAGTACACGTGACCCTATTTGTATTACCATCGGACATGTATTGGCGGTTTTTTATAGGCGCTCAAATTATTCATGAAACTTATGTTGTCATTCGGACCGATACTGTGATTTTTCGACCTGGGGCAAGAAGGACAAACGCGGCGCCGATCTAGTTTGGACAGGGCCGTTTTTGGGCCGTTTGGTAGTCTCATGTAAATGACCACTGACAAGAAACGATGTGTTCTTATATTATTTCGAGACCATAGAAGTTGTCGATTTTGATGCTTCAAAAACCGGATAACTCTCCGAAACTCGAATAACTTTTCGATTATTCCCAGATCCCGAGAAACAGTGGAGGCGAATCCGCTGCTCTCTGGGCACCTGACTAAGCAGCTGATACAGGACAAAGCAATATGCCTCTGTGCCGTCATCTCCCTTCATTCCCCGGATGTGCAAAACCAACACGTGCCGGGGCTCCAGGAGGGATAGCACGTGGAGTAGGGCATGTTGCTGTGTCCCCCATTTAGCAGGTAGGACTGAATGGTCTATGCCAACCTCCCCAAGGCCGACAACTTCGGACCAATCGCGACCCTATCTTTTTGCTGCCCCAGGTCGATGATTTCATCAACAGTCATGAACAACTTACGTGGCCCGGAATTCCGTGGAATGCCCAGGGAAGTCAGGGCCCTGTCCATGTGGAAGTGGGAATCGAAGGCCACGGATAACTGAGGTTCCGGTTTAGCACACTTTTGTCCCGCTCCGCTCCCCTCGATCCTACACACGGTGCAGGCCGACGGCCCAAGTCCCTGACAAGCTCCCTCTCACGGGGCCCCGAGCTGAGACAACAGAGCCATCAGAGGTTGTCAGTGGAGGAGGACCGTGGGTGAATTTTGGGGCCTTAGACAGAAGCTATGAGGAGCCGGATCATCGTGGACCCGACAGAACTTCCGCATTGCCTCCTTCAATAATCCCGTGGGTTCCCTAAGGCTTTGGCATCCAAAACCACCTACCCCCCTCTGCGAGGCGGAGCAAGGTTTTTAAGTCTGGGCCCGGCCCCAGCAGTTAGTTGGCGATTTGGAGGACAGACAATCACATCCATGTAGTCCAGGCCTTCATTGAAAACCTCCGGGACTTGCGTCGTTGGAGACCCGGACGAATCCCCACACCCAGGAATAGGACATCTAAGTGTAGACTTCCCCTTGTGGCCGTCCATGTCTTCTCGGGGCGTCTCGCCTACAGCCCCCTGGCACCCACCCTGTACCACCAGGAGTCGTGAGTTGGCACTCTCCATGGCAGACATGTTTGACGCAATGCTAATCCCAGCCTGCGCGGAAGCCGATGCGCAGGAGATCGGTGAGTTGGCTGTTGATTGGCTTATGTGCCTCCCTTGGATGACCCTGCAACCCCCGTTTGCCGCTTGACAGGCAACGTGATTGTCAGCACTGGCACTGCCGGTTGTTTTCGACCACGTGCCTTAGCCTTCCTTGCACCTCGGAATCTCCTACCCGCCTGCTTGGTCTTATCTTTGGATGGGGGCCTTACATCAGAACCAGCCAAAGCATCAGCGACATCTGAGCCTTCGATACATTCCACCCCTCTACTTAGAGTACAGGGGTAGGGTTACTATACTAAGCGGGAAACCTGGAAGATTGAAATCCTCCCCCCTACCTTACAATTGACCCATGATGGATACAGGTTCGGAATCTGAGCATTCCTCTGTATGTTCCAGCTCGAGTGACGACGTTGACGCCTCTGCTCCAGTGCCACCCATAGCAGGGGGTGACCTTTTTCCAGAGGCTCCAAACATGCACTCTCCATGGCAGACATGTTTGACGCAATGCTAACATAACATCTCTGCAATAGTTCACGGAGCGCATGCGATTTGACCCGGTTGTAACCTCTGACCGGGCGATAACAAGCAGCGCGCGTCAAACATAAACAAACAAGAATGGTCAACATGAATGGAGCTTATCGGGGAAGCTCAAAAGTAAGCTGTGTTTACTGTCCACAAAGGCCGCATTTTGATGTCTTTGATTATGAAAACTTTCTTTACTTTATACGCTGCAGTTATTTCGGTTATATAACCAAGGCCCTGCAGTCACAAGTATTAAATTTGGGCAAATCTTATTCTAACATTAGCAGTCCAAGTTTTTGTTTGGTTGTGTGTCTTTTTATTTTTTCCATAAAACATGTGAACTCCCATCGGAGGGCAGGGGGGAGCAGCAAATCTGGGAGCAAATGGTATATCAGGCTTTTCCCATACCCCGTTGGTAGATAAGTTTCCAAAGAACAACTTCTCCAAACACTCTCTCTCGCTGCTTGTCTGTCATTTCCAATCCCGGCGTGTAACTTTCTATTGCTTTTTTCAGTCGATTTTCGTTAACAAATTCGTCTTCACATCGGACTGCCGCCATTTTTAGAAACGCTTGACGGCCATGAAACGTCCGCGGAACTACTTTTTTTCGATAAATGCCTCATAACGGGCCTATAAAAGGTTTTCCATAACAAAATGATTATTATTATTCTAATCACACACAACAGAAAATGTTTTTGTAATATTTAACATATGACATTCCGTAATAATATTTCGTCGCGTAATGGCCCGAATTTGGCCCAAAGCGATCAGAGTATTGCAGAGGCGAATCCCAGCCTGCGCAGAAGCCGATGCGCAGGAGATCGCCAAACATGGGCACTAAGCCTGGCCCGGCTGAGTCAGGGTGGCTGCGGCCCATGCTCCTCCCTGAACTAGCTACAGTCCGCCCAGATCGGGGTCACTGGCACCCTCGTGAACCAAAACTTGCGGCAAGGACGGGTCCAGAGCAAGCCTGTAGTCCTTGCTTGGTACGGCTGGCAACGGAGCTTGGAAGGCTAGGCAGGCCGATAGGGAATACATTGTGGTGTATCCACTCCCGGCCCAGGAGCTGCAGGGTCACGCTGTCTTAGCTGCCAACCGCAACCACTGGTCTGGTCTTTTCTCGCTTTCGCTTTAGTCACCTGGTTATTAATGCTTCAACCCGCTTTGTCCCCGTTGTTCTGGGGCACATCATCAATTGCTCCACCAGGTATAAGACCCTCCTTCATTGCCCTGGCCACAATACCACACTCATTACGAGTTGCCATCCTGAAATCAGAGTAACACTTGATTTACAGCTCCCACATTCAACTCCACCGGTCCCACAACGAATCCGTGCCATGTCTCTACCAACAGTCAGTAGCCTGACATCCCTGACCTCTCGCGGCTGTAGGCTTAGCTGGCGGAAAACACGGCCAGACATAATCATGGCTTCTTTAGCGGTATCGACTACGGAGTCTACAGTCATACCACCGATCTGCACAGGCAGCGTAAACCGAGACGCGGATAGGAGTTGGCACACCTAAATGCTTTCATTGGGCACCTGATCCGTCATCGTACTACTGGCCAACTCTGTCACCGGTCCCCTAACCCGTTGTGCATCATGAAGTCTCCTGTAGTTGGCCAATGGTCTCGATTGTTGTGACCCCACTGGATTGAGGAGCCCAGTCTTCTTTCTTTTTTCAACTTGGGTAAGAGGGGGTATTCGAGGTGGGATGGACATTTCTGTGGCGCCAGATGATCCACCTTATGCTCGACCTCTTTGCCCTAGATCCTTTCGTGCCGCACTACCTACCTACGCCGGCAGTGCTGACATTCTGGGGAGATACTCGAATCCATATCCTAGGCCCCTTACCAGCTTAACCTTACCCCAGGCTCTACCTCTCACAACACCAAAACAACCCCCTACAGCCCCGCAACCCACACAGACCGGAGACACTAATGGTGAGGGGATGGGCGACCTGCCCCTTTGCACGACCCCTTAATGCAATCTAGTCAACTTGACTAACTTAACTAGTCATATTGACTGTCCACCAAACGACTAATGTGTTAGTCAATTTGACTAAAGCAGTTAGTCAACATGACTAATCTACCTAGTCAAGTAAAGAGCAGTCAAAAACGACTAATCCATTGGTCACTATGACTATCTCGTTAGTCACATTGACTACAGCGTAAGTAGTAATGACTATTGTACTAAGTCAGACTGACTAGAAGATTTAGACAGTTTGACTATGATTGAAGGTCAGTTAGACTATTTGAAATTCAGTTTGACTATGTTTGAAGGTCAAGCTTAAAATACCTCATACACCCTGAACAAATAAAAATTTATTTGACCAAATAAGTCCTAGGGGGTACCCCTTTCTCTTCCCTTCCCTGCTTCCGGGACTGCTTACCGAAGCATGTCTGATACTGTTGTTGGTAATCTTTACCAGGTCTATTGCTTTGCCGATGGTTTGAGGGTGCCGCAAGAGGGTGAGGTGCGCCGCATCTCGGGATGCTAAGTATATAGGAGATCCGGGTTACCTCTCGCACTCCCGACAAATGGCACTGACGGAGGTGTGAAAGGCAACCGTCTCCTTGGGGACCGCATAATCTTTATGGAACAGGCATCCCAGGGTCGGTTCATCGGTGGGGTGGGGAGCTGCCTACGTGGGGGGGGGGGGAACGATATTACCCCACATTCCCCTAGAGCTGGCAACAGGATGGCGGCAAGGGGTCCCAAGAACCATCGAAACCGGGAGGAATGCGGGGCAGGGGCATAACGCCCGTTGCCTCTATCCGCAGGCACGTCACGGCGGTAGTAGCCCCGGAAATCTCTGACCCCATGAAGCATTGCGCCGCCGCAAGCCCCAGGGATCCCTCGACTGGGAGGGAGGCGAGACCGCCAGACCAGAAGACCCCAAGTTCAACTTGAAGCCGCTTCATGCCCCGAGATCCCCCGACTGGGAAGGAGGCGAGACGCCATATAGCTTCGGCGTCATGGCAACAATCCGCGTCCTTGGGAGATTTCATATTGCGACTTTGTCAAAGGTTGGCGAGTCTAAGTAGGTCAGGTTTTTTTTTAAGTTAGTCGACATAGAATTAATCCGATTTACAAATTCAATTGGACTGTTGTAGTCATTTGCACGATCAACAGCTATTTGACGTGTGTGAGTGAAACTGTTGCCATGCTTAAATTACTTTTTAAATAATTTATGTCATACCGTTGAATCTATCAACCCTGCATATTGGAACATCCCAATGAACTATTTGACCTGCATTTTTTCGGAAACTCACCTCTTCTCTCCATCCCGTATTTTTTAACAAATACGGAAGAACTCTGTCATGATACTCAGAATACAATAAATAATCTAGTTTGCAATTAGAATGAGCCACACAATGATGTAAATTATGTAAAAAATCTGACTATCCGAACATCTCGGTTTTACGTATTATTTACGATGACGTTTGAAAATAAAGATTGCGACCAGCAACGCGGATCAAAATTTTGTTTACATACATACGTTCGTTATGACAAACGCGACTAACCAACATAACTTGACTGCACATAACTGAAGTAAAGTACCTCAAACATTGACCAGATTCCATTTTATATGTCAGATTGAGAATACTACACAATATATCCATTCTATCGAACTAGCGTTGTCATGATTTAGAAGATCAATCACACAATGTAACAGCGGGCGATATTAGAAAACCCAGTTAACGAATACACTTTAGCAACATTATATATGATTTCTCGCTATCATCAGGTTGCTTGGGTCTAAGTGTCTTAAATAACGCCATAATATATTCAAGAGTTGTGGTTATTGCTTACCAAATCGTAAGATATTCTCCGCCCGCAACGCAACTTCATCTCAAAGCACGAGGGGCCTTACGAATTATCCGATCAGCCGAAGCGTTTCGGTTTGTCCGGGCCAATATATATCTGTCTCCACCTCATTGGAAAACGTAGAAACCAAATATATATATTTTTTTTATTCCCTCTATCGAATGTCACGTGGATAGAATATATTTGTGAAGGAAGTAATTCTAAGCAATATATCAGAAGTTGGGATTATGATATATCGGATAATAACGAGAAACAAGCTGTTAAATGCAGAGTACCAAAATGGTCGTCAGTCCAATATATAAAATTTTTCAAACGTCCCGAACTACCACTGCGATGCGATGCAGGGGTTAAAGTCTTGCTATGGATGAATGTGAATGGAGAAAAATTACCAGGTAACACAAATTTTAAATAAAAATTTGCAGAATAAAGCACTCAAAAAGCTCTTGACTATTTTGGCACTCAGATCGTGTGCCAAGATGTGACTGTGCCAAAATAGTCGGTCGATTGTATCAAAAAGGTCGCATTCGTATAAATATATATATATACATATATATATTAAGTAAACAAGAAATAAGCAAAAACAAACAACACATTCCGGAACTTCCCGACCACACACCGAAGATGAACGAAGGCGCTGTGACGTCATATGTCACCAGAGGATGTTGCCACGGACGCCGTTTCTATTCGCGAACAAGCTGTCGTACTAATTTATCGCTATTTACAGACACTCATCATCGTTTTTGTATCTATGGTTTCTTGAGAATCTGTAAGCATACTCATACATACATTGCCGATATGAAAGTCGAATAAGAATTCATTAGTTATGTTTCTGTACTGATTTCAAAAACAGAATTTGCACTTGCCCGATAAAAAAATTGACATGACCGGTAGTGATCAGTGTGGGGCGGCTCAAGTTTTATAAGGATGTTTCACAGATAACATATGGATTTGTCTTGTTTGACTGCCATATGAAGATGTATGCTTACACTTGTCCTAAACAATCATCAGGCGATACCCAGTGCTCAGTGAGTGAGTCCTGGCCTACTGTCAAATTTGCTTCTTATATCTTTACCCTTATGTCTTTCAGTCTGTATCATCATGGTGTGAATATGTAAGGCCCAGTACTGCAATAATTCACAGCTAGGGCCTCAAACGAAGCATGCCATTTCGTTTGGATGACCAAGGACTCCAGTTGGACTGCATCATCACTGACAGGCACAAGAGTATCAATAAGTACATCAGTGATGACCAATGAACCAGGAGCACTTGCTGAAAGGTATGACTACCCTGACAAGGAGGAGGCTGAGAGGCAGCATGTAGTAAGGTCTCTTAAGGTGATGATGAATGATGGTGGTGGTAGTGATGGGGTAGGGAAGGGGTGGCGATGGAGTTGATGGTGGTGCCTAAGCATTATATTGGTGGTTGGCCGATTGATATTTGCTTGTTTACAAAATATATCTAAGCTCAGTTTATTTTTCAGCTTTGGCTTCAGCTAAGTCAAGCTTGTAACATTAATTTTTCCTGTCTGTTAACAAGTGCACAATGACATAACTATTTCTTATCATCATACTTACAAAATAAATGGTAAATATTGGGGTTAAAATGCACTTTCAGCATCAAAGGTCATTTCAAACTGGTGGTGTATGATGACGAACAGACATTGGTGTTTAAGATGTTATCGCCCGATTGTCACCACCGTGCATAGCACACAGTGGGATTTGAACTTGCCACATTTGGGCAACTAGGCAAACACCCCCCCCCCCACCCCAAGCTAGACCACAGCTGCTGGCCTATCATCTTAAACATCATTGGTGAAGTAACCGCCACAATATGACCTCTGATGTTGAAAGTGATGTCAAACTACAATATTAACCATTTTTATTTTCAAATCATCCATCAAGTGTATGGCTTAATTTGAATGTCAAATGGGTCTAAGGTAAGCTAAGCTGTGGTGAAACTCAAATACTGCTATATGCTTCCTCTTTGTGGCTTACTGAGAACTAATCTTGTAAATATATATGTTGAACTGGTGTATATATTTTGCCATTTCTATTATCACAGACAAGTGAATAAGAACCAGACATTGTTGGTGTTTGTGAGCAGAATTGTATAAGCATTATTTGTATAATGTGTCCGGGAAATTTAAACATGATGATTGATGTGCAATGACACAGGACAGATAAAATATCCTGCAAAAAATATTGAACGACTGTTAACATACTGTTATTTGAGTGATACAACATATTTTGTATAATTTACAGGATACAGTAACAAGATGCCCTGCAGATATGTCATTATTTTGGAATTGATGCTTACTATCATTTTATACATAGAGTTTAATAAATTAAGTGGACCGCCCTTAACTGAATATTGTTGCTGGTTGTCATCAGCGTGTAGTATCATCTATAGGTTCTAATATTTTTTAGCAAAGCTTAATGCAAATAACAGAATAAGACACATAATGCTTTTTTGTCCCTTTATTATTTCAATGCTGGCAGTTTGAAACCAACATAAACTGATTCACCCATATTTTTCACCAGTTATCATCTGAACCAGACCATTTTTAAGTATACCCACTCATGCTGAGTAGCATGTTTCTTCTTGTACCTCTGAATATAAGCACTATATGCTATTTCTAGTGTACAGGGACACGCCCATAGATTTTACTTTCTCGAAAACTTTTACTCTCTGCTACAGTAACCATTGGCCCACATGAGCACCTAGTACAGAGCATAATTACAAAGAATAACTAGTTTTTCAGCAAACAAAAAATTTACATAAAATATGAATGAGAAGATGACTTGAAGCAAGACTTAAGGACAACTGTAAAATAAAGATAAAAATATCTGCAAACGGTTGGAAACCAAGTGCTGTTACCTAGACGGCTCAAGTCCTCTTCTTTTTGAGGAGAATTTGCGGGCCTTGTCTTAGCTGGAGGTTCAAATCTGCATGGCTGTATGCCCCCTTAGGCTCGTAGTTCCTATTCTTGGTGAGACGAACACTCACTGCTGTAAAATCCAGCTATTTGCTTCCGGAGTTGTCTGTATATGAGGAAGATGAGGACACTTCGGTCCCTTGACATATAATAAAGGCACAGTATGATGGCAGTTATGTACTGTACTAGTTGTAAATAATTACAACGAACAGCATTATTAGAATTTGTACGAATACGTCGTGATCTTACTAGACCTTTTAACCGTTTATTGTTATTATTATTAATATCATTATCAAGTTAGAGTAAAAGACGCATACATGCACGTGCTATAGTGTGGGTAAATAACCAGTATTCTGATACATGGTTATATATCATCAGAATGTTATTCTTTGGTTGCTTGACAAGTTCCGTTTGCTACGATTGTAACGGGTATCTCTTGTGCTGATTGATAATGATAGCCACTTCTTTCTTGCGGATCTCCACAAAACAGGGAGTTATACGTGGCACTTGCAATAATGGTTTATGGAATATTCCTTAATATCCTAATAATGTCATCCACATAACAGCATATTGTAGCCGCGCAATGAGGTGATGTTTATTGGATAGACTTGTACAAAGCCTTACATATACATGTGATAGATTATGAGTCCAAACATCAGCACGGGGAATAACAGTATATGTAGACATATGTGGACATATGCTACTCCTACTCCAGGCGTGACAGGCCGTGATGCACTTCGCGCACTTATCAACGGATTACCACACCTCAAGTGTAGGTAAATGTCCTAATCTCAGCCTTCCCATGACCATGTATCTGTGAATACCTATATATATATATATATATATATATATATATATATATATATATATATATATATATATATATATATATATATATATATATATATATATATATCATATATATATATATATATATATATATATATATATATATATGATCATATCTACAATAAATATTACAATTCTTATCCTTGATGATGGTAATTATTTCAAAATTGATTCAAAAAATATACGCAAATATATATGGGCACGAAAGGTTGGATTTATACGTATAAATAAGTACCTTGACCATTCGTGGACGACCTTTAGAGGACCTCACATATATTTGCGTATATTTGCGGAATACCGAAATTTTGAAATCATTTTCCGTCATAGGACCGCTATGAATATATATATGGATTAGAAGCATATGTTTGTTGTAGATGTGATCATCATGAGCCATTGGCAGCGTTTTGCGAATTTATTCAAAGTTGTAGATAGACGGATAATGAGACAAAAATACAGTTTTTCGGTATTACAATTTTAAAATCAATCAAATCTATTATGACTTCAGCATAACATATTCTACGCTCATGTTTAAACATTATTTTGACCATTTTGGCCAAAGTATATATGGTTGCAGGGAATATATCGAGGTTATCGGGTAGAGTCGATGAATGGTTAGTTGTTAAGATTTGATTTCACCATAATATTCAAAATTCAAAGATATCAATCGTAAAAGATTATCTTTGTACGTGAAATGGTAAAACCAGACTATGATTGAAAAAATGGACTTTATGTGCACGTATATCCAAGTCCGCGAAAGGTTGGCGGTTAGTCTACTAAAGGTCGCGTTCGTGCTAATATAAATGTATATATATATATATACATATATTTATATATAAATATATTCATGTATATATATATATATATATATATATATATATATATATATATATATATATATATATATATATATATATATATATATATATATATAATAATAATAATATATATCTATATACACATATATATCTATATTTATTCATAGCAGTCCTGTTGAATTTAGTACAAGGGATGGACCAATTCCAGAGTACATCCCAGCACCAGTCACACGTTCTTTTTCATACTCACAGAGCTACTTTACTGTAATCTATATCTTGGAATTTGTGTGTCATGGCGCAGTTAAAGAACTGTAGATTTGCACAGTACATGGTCTTTACGTACTTACTGCTCATATAGCAGACACATTGAAGCGGTTTGATATATCGCCTTACCAAGCTTGACCTGGTGAGAGAAATAAATCCCTCCAGAGACAGAGAATCCCACTTAGGTAAATCCACGTGTTGTTGCGAGCATATGGCTGCTGCATACAAAGATGTAAAAATAGAACCGCTCAAGCGTTAATTGACTTTTGGTTTTATGATGCGAATATCGCTCCCAAATAATACCAAGTTTTGTTTGTCATCGGACTTGTTTTTGCAGCAAATTTGATCGATGATGGCATATCGCAAAATCTTTTGGAGAGAGTATTTATTTTCTCGTCGAAGTTTGTTATTGTCATCGCGGTGAAAAGCTGTGTACAATACTCAATATTAAAAGAATACTGGCAATCAAAGAGTGTAATTCATCGATTTAAAGCTTCACTTCGAGTGGCTCTGCAAAATCTTTTGGAGACGGATCGCTAGGTGGCGCTACCTGTTTATAGACAAAAGCGTCTAGTAATTCGATGTCTTGCATATATTTATTGCGATCCGGAAAGAATCGCGGTGTGAATAGATTGTAATGTTAGATTGGTAGATTGACAACAACTGTCTTGAGCGAGGTAACTGGCCTTGTGTCGACATTAACAAAAGTTGGCTGGTCAGGGACATGTGAAGGTCTGAAACAAGAGTATATAGCTAAGCTAAGTTGTGCGATGATTATGAAATTACATCAAAGACACCCCCATCATCAGACGACGACACCATGAAATCATCAAAGGCACATGGGATTGTTGATCCAACGAATCGTGGTGGCGGGGTAGGCGCTATTTATGCTGTGCAACAACAGACTGCATATCCATGGATACTCTGATGGTAAAAATATTATAAAATAAACATGGAAACTGTCATCATCTATCAACAACTTACTGAGTCTCATAACCACAATACACCGTGGTTCCGCCGTCGAAACAGGCCTACCATAGCGCTTTCCAAGATTACTGTCATCCCAATACACTGTCAACAGAGAGAATAAAGAAACACTGACATTGTTTCACCAACGCACTGTTAGCTGTGAAAACGACGACTTGATAATGAAATACACACAGGAAAACTCTGACACGCCAAGAAGGTCAAAAGATAGAAGACACACGAGCCAGCCTCTGCCAACAAACGGCCAGCGACAAAGCCATGGTTCCTAACTATGTTTTGATCTGCACTATTCAAAGGATTTAATATAATTATCTGAATATATTGCCATGCGTAGTCTATCGATGTTCCGTCACCAGCTCTTGATAAAAATAACAAATGGCTGGTTAAGATATAACGCATGGAGAAAATACTTTATTCGAGAGCGAGGTGGAGCGCAAACGGACGCATCATAACGGTCACGAGAAGAGGCTGGAGTAAGCCAGCCACGGCGAGGGGTCATCATGACCTATACAAACAGTACAACAGTACTACAGTAAAGATAACTGTGATGGTAACGATTATATGTTGATAACGGCGATGATACAATACTGAATGTGATAATGATACGGATAATGATTGAAGTCATGATATACATAATGGAGAGGTAATCATGATCTATACAACCAGAACAGCGGGTAGAAAAGTAAATTAAACAGCTTATGTGGTAGTGGTGGTGGTGGTGGTGGTGCTGCCGCTGCTGCTGCTGCTGCTGCTGCTGCTGCTGCTGCTGCTGCTGCTGATGATGATGATGATGATGATGATATTGATGGTTATATTTTGACAATGGCGATTACACAATATTTAAAGTTTTAAAATTGAGGATAATTATTGCAGCAATGACATAATTATGGTGGTGATGATGACGACGACGACGATGTTGATGATTATGAACCGAATATGGTCGGATTACATGCGTTAATTTTCACATAGTACTTACTTGGTTGATCTAATTCCAGACTCACCGGCAAATTTCCATAAGAGGTCACTAGGACCATTAGGAGGCTGGGTAATACCATCCATTCAACAAGGTATTTACTTACAACATTCAGAACACAATCGCCAAAACTTTACAAAGCTAATTCAGTTGTGAATTGACCTATGATATCCCACCTGAGTTTGTCCGAATGTAGGCTTGAGAAATTGATTCAAATCGGATGTAACATGTGGCAGGGTGAGACCTCGAAATTTTAATGACGTCATCAACACAGCAATTAGTCCACCCATTGATACGGCAATCTGACGAAACCACAGTAACATCATTGATATAACACACCTGTACATTGTTAACACTCAACTGTTCTAATTCTCATGTCTTTTACTGCAATATAGTGCGAGCATCACGGTAAATGCATGTTCCGCCAAAGCTTGTACAACACAGTTCCAGGAAATACGTCTAAATATGTATAAATAATTCATCCATCCACATATTTTAGGTCCCCATGCGACGATGAGGAAGACACAGCGATACACACGAGGAACAGGCAGCCCTTCAATGAGCTGACCATGCCGTCTGACCACCATAAAGACATTCTGATAGCGCCCTGGGATGTTGCTGCTGCAGCGTCAGTACAACGCAACGCTAAGAGGGCTCACTTGTGCAAATACGACCCCCCCCCCCTAGGAACAACGCGCTGCTTTGTCATATTTTATCTTGAAATCATATAAATTTGTTTCTGATCAATTCGCCTCGACCCGTAAGAAGACTATTTATCGTCAACTCATGCAGCAGTGCAGGAGATTGTATGGTGGCTCCACCTGACGACGGGCATGTGTTCTCAAATTTGCATACTCGCCACATAGCTCGTCGGAGTGAACCCTTTTAGCTATAAGCTCTTTGGTGTCACACATAAAAAGCAATCAACACATTATACTCAGCAATTTGTATCAGACTGCAACCGAAATGTTTTTGTCAGTCAAAAGGTGGTTTTACTTACAAATACTCTGAACCAGCGTCTCTGCAGCGAACAACATCAGACGAATATAATAAATGAAGATGTTTGAATTCGTATTTCATTCAAATATGATTAGAATTCTGCAAGTATTGTAGATGATTACAGAGCATAATAAATCAGCACAGTGTATCCGTCCGGTTAGTTCAGACCCATAATACTGCCGATTTATGAGTAACTTAATCAAGTAATACGGGGGTTCCCTGTGGTAAAAGGTGTGCAATACATGAACATTAATGTTTTAATTTAATACACACAACTGCTTTTCTCAATTGTGGTAACAGTCATGCATTGACAAAAGATATCATACTGTACCGATGAAGCGAAAAACCAGGGCTAAGAAAATTGGCGATGGGTAGCAATGTATGGTCAATATCGGCTCTGGGGTCGTCGAGTAAATCGTGACATCTTCGTGTATTCCAGGTATTGTTACATGTTAACCACGTCAGCTTGTTGGCTGCTAAAGCTTTGAAGAGGTAGTGCAGGCTGTACATGCCAATGGCCGACTCTCCAAATATGGAAATGCTCACAGTAAACAAAGAGGCCAAGCCAATCCCTGCCAAACACTCAACTTTAATATCCCGATTTATATTGTTAATTACATTGTAGGATTTACCGCAGTCTAATTGCATACACTTGGTTACAGCTGTTACATCATGAGGTGGCAAAATACTTAATAGGGTAATACACCGGACATAGTCTTTTTGCAGCTGTTCTGCGTGACAGATCTTATGCTCGTTACCAGGTAAATAAGCGGGACGAACACGAGGCCCACGATGATGTGAATGATATATCCCGCTATACCTGACAGACACAGATAGGATTACTTTGCCAGAGAAGACGTTTATATACGAACGAGACATCGAATGATGCTTACAAAAGAGCTTACAGCTACGGTTAGAGAGCTCACTTCTACCTACTAGCAGGACACCAACAAACGTGTATGGGACTGTTGATCCAACGTCCTAGGGCTCGGAGCCCTCTGATTGGTCGAGACGACCACGCCCAGAATTAATCAGAGAATTCCGTGTGGTTTTAAGACGGGCTATGATAAAGCACCACGCTGCTCACATGTGTCGCGCTAACATATTTTCTCAGACGGGGGTGCGATGAAGCCCTCTCAGCTTCACGGACTGGGCCATACCAACAACAGACCTACAAGTAATCAATGGAAAGCGTTTAAAGTTCAATGATGTTAAGACATTCAAGGAATGGTAGTGACTGGTTACGATTACTACAATAGTTATACACCATTGAAACAATATTCAAGGAATTTGGAAAACGGTCAACTTTCGCGATGTGTTGGACGGCTGCAACGCTGTTTCCAGCTAAAGTGGAAATCAGTTTTTGGATTAGCGATTATAATCTAGAAGTATGTATGTGACTCACGGGGTATCACTTTAGGAGAGTAGTACAAGATTGAAATCAGTGCCAACACCCGTGGATTAAAGCGACGTAAATTAGTGAATTGGAATAACAAGGTTGTGACACCTAGACTGATGCTTGCTAGTGGTATGTGTGTGTGTCGGTGAGTGATGCCAGCTTGTTGAGCGCTGATCTTATCACACTACAACAATTAACCCATAAAGTTTTTCCCCCTGACTGAGAGCCTACAAACCACACTTAAACTTAAAAGTGGTTACAACCACGTGCAGCACAAACGGGCCCCAGCATGGGGTGTGAGAGAAAAACGATATCAAAGATAACATAAATACAGCACCCGTATCACTCTTATCGAGGCCACCAAGGCAGGACAGACGATTCATTGATTAACAGTGTAATAATGGTAAAGATATTGCATTATAGAGGTCTAATACACATAGCTTGCCCAAGGATCCCATTTCAAGTAGAAAAGGGCATTTCAAAAGCATAATAGCATTGGGAGACAATATTTCATGTGAGGTCAGACAGTTACAGATCTAACCTGAAATGATGGGTATAGCTTGGGTTTTGAAGAGGGGAATTGTACATGACTTAATCCAGGAAAGACAACGATAGATAGAAGAGGTCATACCTTCCTATGGATTTACAATAAGACACAATTGCGAGCTCGTGTTTCAAGGGTCAGACAAATTTGAAATTATGGGTTACGATATGATCTTGCAATGGACTGTTACACAACAGTTGTCTGCGTCATTCCTTCGCAGGACAGCCATGGCGTCATGGCGCACACAAAAGGGAGACGGTTTAGTTGGCCCAGACGGATTTAACCAAGTCGTGAATGTAGCTTGGTTCTTCAGATCTAGGTCGATAACTAAGGTCTGGGCTTCTTAAAGCACATTCAGTTTGCCGCAGCTAATTGTTGGAAGTATTGTTTTGCGACCCAACAATTTAACCGCGCATGGTACTCGACCGAGGAATAATTGTGTATCGTGGGAAAGGTAGATCTAGGGAGAAAGGCGTGATTCAAATGACTATCTGGGGAAGTGAGAGCTCTAGATCAACCCTTCAAAAGGTACACAAACATGCACGACCAAGTCCAACTAGTTCGTATTGTGTTTAAATGCTGCTTACTCATACATTTGCGTCGGGCAGACAATCACGTTTAGCCTTACTCTGTAGTCGCCTTCAATACAAGCTACATGGCCAGCAGGGATACTAACTTGTATAACAGAAAAAAACTTAAAGCTTCATCATTCTCCAACACAATTCACATAGCAGCACCATCACCAGTAAGCAGAAAGCTCTTTGGAATCGTTCGTACTTAGGACCGACACTTTGCATGTAAGCAGCCGCAACTAGTGTGAAGCATGCGGAGAATTACTGATAAGTGAATGGCCTAAAAAGCGCACATTAACTCCAGCTATTGTATTTGTCAGTCTATCATTGTCATCCTAGTTGTCTTTCATTGGAGCATCAATGATCACAGGAGGAATTGTTGCTGAGGAGGTCACCATGGAGACGCCCTACGAAAGACAAATGCCTAGTTATTTACGTTGACTTACTGCCATTATTTACACAAACTGATACCTGACATACCTTCAACAAGAATATATTTGCCTCCTGTTCTAGGTAATTATGACAGAGGTATTGTCGGTGATTTGGCGCAATTAATAGTTTACTTCCGTTTATACCTTGTTTGATCTATTCATGATATTTTGAACACCAAATCATCGATGATTGATCGAAATAGGTGTATTGAAAACTCGGCACATTGTTTACAATAATATGCAGATGAATAGTGACCTGGGCCAGTAACTACGCATTGTGTTCTGATGTTATCACTCAAACTCCGTACTGAGTGCCATATTTGATTTACAATTCACTTCCCACAAAGACTTTAAAAACTGGACTCGATTTTTCCAATGTATTTTCCTGAAGTAGAAGGGAATCGGTTTATGAGGTTTTTCACACAATATTTTATGTTTTTTGATGAAAAGTACATTCATAATTATATTTATGAACGCATCGGTAACCTTTGAAGGCAAGCTATGACGCAATGGATTGACTGGAGTTGGTATGGGAACCTATCTGCACTGGGGCAGAAGGTTTAGTTTTCCTTTTTGTATTGCATGGAATGCCTGGATATCAAATTGACAAGAATATAATAGCGTCCATTTTAGTGCCTTGATGGTTGTAAATGGGTTTGAATATAACAGAGCCTTAGGCCGTGGGATGGTGTGTACCACTGAATTATTATCGGAACAATATAGATAATGATGATGGTGAACAATTTCGTTCCTCTTGATGGGACCGACCAATCAATGTACTATTTATATGCTATTGTCTTCAAACGAGGCATTTCGATTGGAATGGGCTGTAGTATGGGCATGTGTACTCTCAAACAATGGAAGTATTCAATTACTCTCGCAAACACTGAAATTGTAGCATCTCTTTAGTGCGTTAGGGTCATTGAAGATCGTGTGGGATATACTCAGTTGTGTATCTGAAGACCTCTCACCTCGGCCTGCGGGACAATAGTTTTTGCTCTAGATCTGATTCACCATTAACGAAGTAAGTAACTTGTTTAGCCTCCTTTTCCTGAAAGGCGGAATCATTCGTATTCCTGGCCATTGCCAAACCCCTTCTTATAACCAAATGTATCAGTCAACAAAAAAATGCGACCGTTGGGGGGCATGCTGCAAAACACGATCGTCGGGGGACTTCTTGTTAAAGCGCCGCACGTGTACATTACCTATATCATGTTGCTCCTACAGTGCATGATGATTCGGTAATGAAATAACCTTTTTATTGGCGGTTTTAGATATATATTTTTTGTGTCACCCGATGGTCAAGCCATCTAATCAACATTCTGGAGACTAGGCCCCCAACGGTCTTTTCCGCAGATGTTGTAATGTTATAGCGTGTTATGGCTTCATCGGACTGAATATTTTATTGCGACTAACACGACACATACTGTAGCAATCCAGTGTTCTGGGCGGCAATGAAATAGCGTGTATGTGACGCCAACTTGTACGCGCTCATCTTGATCATATATATCTATATGTTACACTTCTTCAATCGGATCGATGTTTCCTGATTGTCACAATAGTAATTTATTAGGTTGTATACCAGTCTACGAAAATCCCAACTGATCTATGTTTCAAATATCCAAGATAATCTTGGTTAGTTAAATCGTACGTTTCATCGAGTGGACCTGTTGCACTGTCCACCCACACCATAATCACCATGACTACACAAGTACTTATGTTCTAGGATGTGTTCGCTTTATAGATTATTCAAGCTGCATCCGGCCGAGTCGGCTGATTGTAAACACTACTGTAGCTGTCAGAATGCTTATGACGAACGATTATAGCTAACCTTAAAAAGTCTATTCAATACGATTGTAGAACACTCGTGTAATACATCGGCATCAGCATAGAAAGTCATACAATCGTATCCTAGAGGCTAACTGGATAATTATCTTCAAACCACACAAGGAAACCGAGAAGGAAGGCCGGTGCATGCACACGCTTTATTGGGCTTAAAGAAGACCAAGAACCCCGCTACTTGGGCAAACATTAAATGGCTTAACAACATTAAGAATATTAGTCAGCAATTAAAAAGGTAGAAGCAGTTATGCGAGGATGCAAACGTTAAGCAAAGGTAAACAAGCAATAAAGAAACAGATTACAGAGGCCCAAGAGGTGAGATAAGAGCAGCCGTGTGTTGTTTCTACGAACCACAAATCTCGCAACAAACGCTGTATGTAAGGTGTCCTGGAGCGACCTGAGTTCAAAGCGTATGAAACAGCCTTGTTGTCCGCAGCTATGATAAAACGTTGACGCTCATATAAAGGCCCCCGTAGCGAAGCAACTAACTCGGAGTCGGAAAAGGGCGCGCGAGGTAGGCAAACAGAGAGAGCGCCGGCGGGCGAGAAACACAGGGGAGGAGGAAGCTAGTTATTGTTAAAGACTCAATAGAGCGACACTTCAGCATGCTGGGTCGGTTGCCCTGCCTCTCTGCCACCCTAGGTGTATGACCATTGTGGTCCGTATAATTTGAGAACCACATTTTGGGTGCTTGTCTGTATCTACCCGTTACTGATTGTGAATCGTTACTGATTTGGAGTATTGGGCCATAACTTCACTTAACTTCTCGAAATCCCCCATCACTGTGTATATCAGTCTATAAATCCATTTCGCTTCTTGTGGGCATGTCTATAAATCTCCTTCCCTGCATGCGGGTATCCATATGTAACTCACTGTCACTGCTATAGTGGGTATCGATCTTTAATTTCGCTGCACTTCTTGTGAGTATCAGTCAATAACTTCCCTTCACTTCTTGTGACTATTGGTTTATAACTCCTCTTCATTGCTTGTGAGTATCGGTCTATAATTCCACTTCACGGCTTGTAAGTATTGGTGTATAACACCACCTCACCTCTTGTGAGCATAGGTCTAAACTCCCCTATCACTGCTTGTGCCAACCCGTCTATAAATCATGTTCGCTGCTTGTGGGTATCGGTATATAGCTTCACTTCACCACTTATGAGTATCTGTCTATAACTCGCCTTCACTGCTTGCGGGTATCGGTCTATAACTCGCCATCACTGCTTGCGGGTATCGGTCTATAAATCCCGTTCACTCCCTGTGAGTATCGGTCTACAGCTTCACCTCACTACTTATTGATCTATAACTCCCCTTCACTTCTTTTCTGTATCCGTCTATAGCTTCTTTTCACTGTTTGTGAGTATTGTTCTCCACATCCCCTTCACGGCTGATCGGTATATAACTGCCCTTTTCTGACAGGATTTTCTGTCACTAACACCTAGGCAACTTCGATGCTCCACTGACATAAGCAACTATAACTCATCAATTTCACTTTGCTACATCTCCCCCATCACTGACATCAAGGCTACATCTCCCCCATCACTGACATCAACGCTACATCTCCCCCAGCACTGACATCAAGGCTACATCTCCCCCATCACTGACATCAAGGCTACATCTCCCCCAGCACTGACATCAAGGCTACATCTCCCCCAGCACTGACATCAAGGCTACCTCTCCCCCATCACTGACATCAAGGCTACATCTCCCCCAGCACTGACATCAAGGCTACATCTCCATCATCACTGTGGCCGAGACTGCATTAATGCCATCATTGGCAAGAAGGGAAGGGGGAACTTAGATGACGGCAGCATGATCGCGCGGCGTAGGTTAATTCGCTTTGGCTCACCACCGCAAACTAACATAAAAAAACAATTAAAATGATGTCGAAAATGTTCGAAACCACGACAATCATTTTATAACTAGCCGAGCTGTCTTTTGAGCCCGTTTTGACTTTCGTCTAACGCACAGTAGTATGATGCTAATGGAACAAAAATACGACGATGGTGACAACGAAGACGGCAATGATCATTCCTTTCATCCTTAGATTCCTCACCACAACCAACATCACCACCCCCACCGCAACCACTATTATCATCATAATTATTCAGATTTTAATGAGTTTCGCGAGAATGTCTGTGCGTTAGAGTTTGTCATGCTGTCAGTTTCAATGGAGATAGAGCCTTTATTAAAGAAGTTGATGAGTGTCCTTATGAGAGAAATCAACAGGATAAAGCATGCCTCGTTCCTTTGTAAGTGATGCAATTCGACACGTTACAGAGAGTACCCCGGCCCGATTACGCTCCGCTGATTCCACTAGTGACAAACGGGGGTTAGCCTAACCGACGCGAATTTACCTTTGACTCGCGATCGTGCTTGAGTCGCATAAGTTCCCCATTTCCCTTCTTGGTATCTTAGTTATTTGTCTAGTCATTAGCGGTAAATCGTAGTTAGAGATCAACACTCACAAGCGATGAAGGGGAGTTTCAGACCGATACTCGCATTTAGTCAATGATATTTAAGACCGACAATCACAAGCAGTGAATATTAGCTACAGACAGGCGCTCATCAGCAATAAATCGTAGTTAGAGACCAACACTCACACGCGATGAAGGGGAGTTTCAGACCGATACTCGCATGTAGTCAATGAATATTAGCTACAGATAGGCACTCATTAGCAGTAAATTGTTGGTAATAGCCTTAATGACCTCGCTCAACTAACGTCATCTATTAAATATCAGACAGTCAATGATGCCATTTCGCTCATCACACCTGAATGCTATCTCAGTAAACTCGACCTAAAAAGTGCCTACCGTTCTGTCAGCATCAACCCGAGTCACCACCAATACACAGGCCTTAAATGGCACTTCAGCGGCAATGAGCGCCCTACCTATATGTATGACACTCGTCTTCCCTTTGATGTGCGTCTATCTGTAGAAATATTCCACAGACTCTCCAGATCGACCCAGCGTATACTAGCTAGACATGCCATTACTGTTGTTGCATACATGGACGACTTCCTCATCATCAGCAACACACGTGAGGAAGCAATCGTCCCTACGGCAAAAGCCATCGCCATACTAAGGAAATTAGGGTTTTCCATCGCCCTCCCAGAAGTGGAAGGACCGTCACAGAAGATAGTTTTCCTAGGTATCGCAATAAACACTGTGACACAGACCCTCCATTTACCGCAGCAAAAAGTTAAAGAGGGTATGTCACTCCTGCAGGAGTTCCGGGGACGACCAAGGTCATCCTTAAGACAGCTTCAAAAATTAGCTGGGAAGCTAACATGGGCTGCTTGCGTCATTCGCGGAGGTAGAACTTACCTCCAACGTGTTTTCGACACAAAGCGTCCGCTTAAAAAGCCGCACCATAAAGACAAGCTCGGGCCAGATATCCAAGCCGACATCAAATGGTGGTTGGACTGCATGCCACTATTCAACAGCGTAAGCTTTGCACGCTCTGCACGTAACAATATCTACATCTCTACGGACGCATCCAACCGGGGCGCCGGTATTATCCTTGAAAACCTCGATTGGGCCTACATCGATTGGGAAATGGATGTGCCTCATCATTATAGGTCGCACATCCTCCGCAAATCCAACCTTACACCTTTGACGCCAAAAAGCACCTATTTCGCAAAGACCTATACATCATACCCGTAGGTATGGCCATATCACTGAAGTCGACAATACAGTTCGGTGAGCGCAACCCACAACTCCCGCTCCCTTACATCGCTTACCACCCGTTGTGTCCCGTGGCAGCTTTATACCGGGTACTCCTACTTGATCCCAGCCTATGTCCAGAATCTCCCCTCCTTGCCTTCCCAACCCCTTCCAGCTTCTAGCACCCGCACCCTGTCTCATGCTGAGTTCAACCACAGGGATTTGCATTGGCCTGCCGGCCGCTATCTTCTATGTATACATAAAAGATAGCGGCCGGCAGGCCAATGCAAATCCCTGTGAGTTCAACAAACATTTAAAACGCCACCTCCAGATAGCTGGTGTACCAAGTGCCGGCTAGAGCTCTCACAGTTTTCGCAGGGGCGGAGCGACGGCCATGTTCAAAGCGGGGCTACCCGGAGAACTTATCCAAGTGCTAGGGGACTGGAAATCTGATTCATACAAATTATACCTCGATCTTGATGTCAACTTCAAACTAAATTTAATGTCTCCTATTGTTTCTTCACTACCTACCTAATTCCCTACTCATATACCAACTGTGGTGGGTTTTGGAATTGTGTATCCGTTTTTATATATATATATATATATATATATATATATATATATATATATATATATATATATATATATATATATATATATATATATATATATATATATATATATATATATATATATCTATATATATATATATATATATATATATATATATATATATATATATATATATATATGTATTACCAGTTACAATATTACGTCGGATTGTATCCGTATTATCGCTCAATAAAGGCACTTTGTTATCCACTTGATTTGGAGTTTTATCGAACTTCCTTGATATAGGAAGCTGGTAAAATGACAATCAAGGGAGCGCGCTGTGCCTCGTCCTTGTAGTCTTCTCATCACAAGATATCTATGTTTGCATGTCAATGAGCTGGGGTAGGCAACTTGGAAGTTATCTGCTTCTGTCGGACCCTCCCCCGTGGAGAGGTCTCCCATCAAAGATGCTTCCCCAGGGGGCCCGTTTTTATTGGTGGTATGGTAGGGGACCCTATTGGGCGTAAGCCGTAATAAATCGTTAAGTTCGATATTCCAGCCCGCTCTCTCTTCAGTTTGGTTTTGTCCACAGCAGCGAGAGCACGTCGCTATTTTTTTTTCTCTTTAGTTCCCTCTTAGTTTAGTCAGAGTGACCTTTTGAATTGTGTATCCGTTTATATATATATATATGTATTACCAGTTACAATATTATGTCGGATTGTATCCGTATTATCGCTCAATAAAGGCACTTTGTTATCCACTTGATTTGGAGTTTTACAGGCCGACACTCACAACCAGTGAAGGGGAGTTACAGACCTCCTCCCTCGAGTTACTCTCACGCTGGTGGTTCTTCCTTCGCCTTCTTCGCGCGCCCTTTTCATGTTTCAAGAAGTTATCCCACCACGGCGGGGTGTGTGTGTGTGGGTGTGTGGGGGGGGGTTCTTTATTGGAGCGTCAACTAGGCTGCATTACACGCTTTGAACGCGGGTCGTTCCAGGTCACCATTCCTACAGCGTGAGCTGCGAGTTTTGCGGTTAGTAGGAGGAACACAGCTGCTTTGTTTGCGCCTCTTGGATATCCGGGATGCATAATCAACTGGCCCACCACCCAATTGGCACTTGTCGCCCTACCGTAAATTCGAGATCCACCGGTTATTCACTTTAGTCACCACACAATAGTTCAACGTTTCTAATGACTTCAATCCAATTCAATTAGTTATGTGTTAGTTATCGCATGGTCACGTGGGTGATATGGGGAAAGAACCATATCACCCACGTGACCATGCGATAACACACTTATCGCGTTTGGCACGTACACGCGATAATCAAGCACGACGCTGTCTCCTAATAATGCTAATTAGCGTGAACCTATGTTATGTAAGGTAGATCTTAATCCCCCATTCGGCCTCTGATCAGATTAATTCTTTTGTTTCTATACTTTTTTTTATATTAGAATATGCTTCGATAGTTTGTTGTGTGAGACTTGCCAACTCAGGCAACCAGAGCTCCGCCGACTTGAAAATAGCAACACAAGCGCAGTAGACAAGGCTCGGCATGTGTTACAATTTCGCGCCTCAGCATGATTCCAGGGAGATGGGATAATACCGTGACTTCCCGATGAACGTTACGCAACCAGATTAGCGGCTGGCAAGCAAATGACTCTTGAGAAAACCTTCGTTTTAAGACTTGTAAAGTGTGCGTGATATTGAGAACCGCCGTAGTGATGCCATGCTAGAGCAGCGGTGATATACCGATACGGTTGCAGTTATCGCATGGCAAACTGGGCGTTTGAGGTGATATCGGAAAAAGACCGAGCTTTTTCTCGAACTCTGATTGGCTGAGAATAGGCGATAATTACCATTAATACTCTGCGCCTCCGATCAATATGCTCCGCCTGGTTCCCGCTCCCGCATTATCTCCTGCATGGCCGCCTCATCACACTCACCCATGCACGGCACCATAGCCTCCATTAAAGGCGGCCGCTCCCTGGGTAATCGTGCAGGCGGTCTAACCGACCAGCTTCAGTACCACGGTAGCTGTTGCTCCGACTGCTACAAGCGATATATCTCGTTCCCTCATTAGTAGTGCCTATCAGTCACGCACTCTATGGGTCACGCCTTGGACAATACTTATCGCGTCAACCCCTTATTAAACATTTGTTATTTATTAACCAGTTTACGCTTCTTCTAATGTCCTTCCCCACCCTCTCCTCTTTCTTCCTCTATCCCACTTCTTCTCCTGTCTTGACCGATCTACCTTGGTGGTCTTTCAGGCAATCACTCATATATCGTCCTGATCTGTTTCGATATTGCTCGTTCGCTTTGGTTAACATACAAAATCTCGTATAACAGCTTCTACCTTTGTAATTGCTCGCTAATTTTCTTAATGTTTTTATGCCATTTAATGCTTGCCCAAGCTCTGCGCAGCGGGGTTGTTGAACTTCTTTAAGCTCAATAAAGCGATTGTATGTACTGACTTTCCGTCTCTGACAACTGCAGTAGTCTTTACATACAAGCAGCCGACTCGAGGGTGCACTGTGTATACATCTATTAAGCGAACACGCATTGGATTATAAGAATTTGCGGAGTCGCGATAATTATGGTCTGGGCGACATGGGCAATAGTTCCATTTATATCCGTCTCAATGAAACGTGCAATTATACCAACCAAGATTATCTTGGATAATTGAGAAACAGAAAAATTGGGATTCTCGTAGCCTGGTATATAACCTATAAAATTACAATTGCGAATATATTGATAAAAATGACCAAGACGAGCGCGTATAAGTTGCCCCCCAGACATTCGATTGCTTCATTTGTGTGGTGTTAGTCACAATGATATCGTGCGTCACTTCAAACCATGCACACCGCAGCACTTGCATGCTAAAAATAGTAATATATATTTATTTTGGCGGCAAAAGACCGTTGGGGGCCTAGTCTCCCGAATGTTGATTCAGTTTATAAAATAGTTGGCTTGGCCGTCGGGGGACACCAAAAAATATATATCTTAAACCGTCAATAAAAATGATTATTCCATTACCGAATCATAATCACGGGCACCGTAGGAGCAATTTGATGTAAGTAATGTCCACGTGACATATATATATATATATATATATATATATATATATATATATATATATATATATATATATATATATATATATATATATATATATATATATATATATATATATATATATCAATATGCATATATATATATATATACATATAAACATATGTATATATATATAGAAATATATATATATATTCACATATATATACACAATTTTCAGAATTGTTGTCCAACATGGCTACCGCGCGAATCGAAAACGCGGGTGATATCAAAGCGAATTAACTAAATTATGTTGCATTGTGGGAGTCGGCCATGTTGAGTTTTTGAACAAAGTTTCTTGATGTGTCGTATTTTAGTGCTCAAACAGAACAATTAGACAAAACCGTAGTAATAGAAACAGTCCTCGTGTCATTTTGTCATATAATCTTTCATTTCGTCACAAATGCTTTGGCATGGAGGGCTTTTGTAAGTTTTTAGGAAGTTCATAATCATTTTGAATTCGGAACCTTAGAAATTTCGCGGGCGGCTCTTCGCCTCTACAGTGCGGATGTGAGAGATCAGTAAATAGCGGGGTGCTGTCAGAGGCGGAGTTGCTTTGCCTAATCCTGAAGTTGTTATAAGCTCATACCAGCTATGATGTATTACTTGTCTCGAAAGAGCGGAGAACTCAGAAGTGGCTTGAGCAGCAGTGGCCCCACCGGACTAGCTCGCGGCTCCTCCCGAAAGTTTGGCCCACTTTCTGTGACCTCGATTCCGGGGAACGAGGCTGTAGCATTAGGCGAGTACGCTCGGGTAATCAGTGTGCGTTGTAATGCCCCGGCAGTTCCCTGTTAGTCAGTAAGCGGTGTCGGACGCTGACATTGTTGGTTTCATTAAGCAAATTAGAGTCACTTCTGATTCTTCTGAAGTGGGAACAGAACATCTAGAGATCATTTGGAGAATAGATTTTGAGCGTGAGTAAATAATCAATTCAAACTTTCTTCGTGATAGTATGTACATGATATCAACTCGGACTATATCGCCGTATGAGCTGCTTCACTAACGCTACTGAGCTACGTAGGCTAGGCAAAGAAACTCAACCTCTGACAGCTCCCGCGCTATATACTACTTTCGATCGCTCACATCCGAGCTATAGAGGCGAAAAGCCGCCTGTGAAATTTCCGAGGTTCCGAAGTCAAAATGACAGATGAACTCGTTAAAAGAGTTACCAAAGCCCTCCATGCCCAAAAAATTGTGACAAAATGAAAGATTATATGACAAAATGACACGAGGACTGTTTCTATAACTGCAGTTTTGTCTAATTGTTCTGTTTGAGCACTAAAATACGGCACATCATGAAACTCAACATGGCCGACTCCCACAATGCAACATAATTGAGTTAATTCTCTGTGATGTCGCTCATGTTTTCGATTCGCGCGTTAGCCATGTTGGACAACAATTTTAAAATTGTGTTGTATTTCGTTAATTCTGTTGATTAAGGAGTATGACTGTTGTTGCACTCTAGGCAAGATTTTTGGTAAGACATTTATGGATATGAAAATCGATGTTTTTTAAACTGTCCCTTGTCTGCATTGCGAGAAGGAGCAAATTTGCTTATAATCCTACAGATTCTTCCATACGGACCCTCGCCCCTAAGGTGGCATCAGATCATCAAAACACCAGGGGCGAGTTGCCTGGCCTATGCGTAGGCATGACCGCGCCCCTGGTGGTTGTTGACGATATGATATCATAATGAGACGCAGACATGAAAGACTGAGTTCAGAGGCGTAGTTTATATGCCGACTGAAGCACGCTGTAGGCGAGGCAGAATAACGAGAAGACTACCCCGGGCTCCTAATACGATATTTTTATCGCCTTATTAGCGCAATTGTTTATGTCTATTGATTTGGCTGACTGCAATCCCCAACGAAGATAAATTAGATAACACCATATATTTTCCGTCCGCGTATGTAGGTCATCTATTGTTTTTCCATGGCAGCCGTCAGTGATATTGCTTAATCTGTTTGTCCAAGTTATCAGATTGCCTCCTGAAATATACACATTTACACTAACTGTCATTTTATACACTACAACAATCAAGCAAAAGGAAAATATTTCAACCATAATCATTAATGATAATACTCATTACTGACAATGACAATGATCACTTAGCAATTATGTAAAAATAATATATAGCTGTTTGATGCACAATGATGATGATGATGATGATGACTATGATGATGACTATGATGATGATGATGATGATGATGATGATGATGATGATGATGATGATGATGATGTGTTAAGTGACATGGCGGAGTCGAGACAGCCTGTGTGGTCCAATCTCCAATGGCCCTTCATCGGCTTCTTCATCTTCCCAATGTTCTCCATCTTCTTTTCTCAGAGTATGCTGTACAGGAATGGAGGTAAGTATTGAAACATCCCTCGTATTCAATCTGCAGACAGCATTGGTCGACCATTTTGTTCATTCAATATGTTTGTAAGTTGCTGAATTGGTCGTTGTTTGACGTTAACGCGTGCATCGTGTGAATTTACCAAGTGATAAAAGGATGTATGTACGCTGTATTGCTCTGTTGATTGTATACTTATCTGCTTCTACGCCTGTCAGGTATTGCTGGATATATCATTCACCTCATCCTGGGCCTCGTGTTCGTCCCGCTGATTTACCTGGTTACGAGGCTAGGCTCTGTCACGCAGTGTCACATTGTCACGTTACTCGGTCGCTACATACCTGTCATGAAAGGTAAAATACATCCCATTATTGAATATGACCCTTACCGAAACAAAACCTCTTGTGTTTAACTATGTTTAGAAACGCAAGTGCCTGTAGCTATTTGTATGGCTGTGTGTTTGACAGGACTCGGTGTAGCCAGCCTTTTCTATATGGCTGTTATACTTTTGTGGGCCTCTTCCCTGGCCATGTACAGCTTACTTTACCTATTCAAGGCATTGGGTGATAGTAACATGACGTGGTTAACGTGTAGCAATCATTGGAACACCGGGTCGTGTGTCTCACTGCACGCAATGAGCAATCACTCCGTGTTGGGCAGCCATGATGGAGGCAGTTCTCATAGGTACTGGATCGTCCACGCTCTTATAAGTCCATCGCATCATAAGATACTAGATAAGTAATTACTTGGAAATGATGTACATGACAGGTATGAGAATGGGAACATGTGTTTTGTTGCAGTCTTCCCGCAAATGAGTTCTTGTAAGTAATATAAACAACACTTCAGGGACATAGCTGGGACATAAGGATTGGCTCCATAAGAGCGCTGTACAGCGAGCCATTGGATAACAATAGATATGGTCTATCATCAGATGGAGGTGCCTACTTAAACCCCGATTTTGTCCTGACAGTGATAGCATATGGGAGAATCTCAACGCTTCAACGGCCGGCCACCTTTTTCTGGTCCATCTGTGTGTGTTTCTTGTTATCGCCTGGGGACCAAAAATATATGGATGGGTGACTACAAAATGCATCTTCATGTGATTAAATGGACCAATATCTTGTGATCTTAACGTTGTTTGTGGCTGGTTATGCTTTAATTTTGCAGATTGCCGTATCTGTTGGTGTCCTGGGGTGTCTTCTGGTAGCTGCTTTTACTGTTCGAGGACTAACACTTGCAGGCGGCCGAGCAATGCTATTCGATCTCATGAGGCCATCATTTGGTCATATGAGACTTGTAAGGGTTTCAATGGACCTCATTATTCAAACATCCACCGAGTAGTCTTCAAAGGAGGGCGATCATGTCGACGGTGTCGATTGTTTCCAGGATATAGTTCGAGAATCTATCACTCAATGGATGGTAGTACCTTGCTTTCTGGTGGGATTATTGCCGTCCTATGGTCACTTTGCTGGACAATCCGGCGTCAGGTCGACTCTGTAAGTCTGTCAAGTATCACAGCTGGTTGTGTTTACATTACTAATGTTGGCACGATGTAGCACACAACTTATGGTGTGCCGAGAGGTCCTTTACTTGCTTGCTCTCATTGCTAACGCTCACAAGCTTTCATCTGATTTAATCCTTCCTATTGTGCTTTTCAAGCTTTATGCTCTAGTTTCAATCGAGTTTTGCGGTTCATAGCCTATATGATATTAACACGAGTTCCTTGTGTGTTTCCCTCAGATCGTTTGGCCCTGTCGCTCTGAGCGCTATGATCTCGCCGCTCGTGATATTCGTCATGATGGTCCCGTACATTGCCTTAATGGCGTTCGAACTCGGTGTCAGTTACAATGACATTTTTCAATACAACGGTAAGTTCTTTAATGAACTACCTATTAATTATTGCAGTTTTTATTATCATACAAGACTGACTAATATACGGTATATTCTTGTTTCAATTTTGGCTTTCCTAATTAAATTAATCATTTAATTTTGGAACTATGGTAACTTAATGTACATGCCTATACCTGATTTACGCAGGTGTCAATTCAGTGTTCATTACCATGGCTTCGTCGCTGGCCGTCGTTGGCAGAGGCTGGCTCGTGGCTTTCTACCTGCTGACCTTCTTGGCGTGTCTGAGTTTTCTTGTGTGTATTTCATTATCAAATCTTCGTTTTCACAGCTAACAGTGCGTTGATGAAACAATGTAAGTGTTTCTTTATTATCTCTGTTGACAGTGTTTTGGGATGACAGTAATCTTGGAGAGCGCTATGGTAGGCCTGTCTGGGTTTCGGCAGCGGACCAAATGGAATGACGGGGCCATACGTGTGATGCTGTCGGCCATCTTATGCGTGGCCTGTTTCCTCCTAGCATTACCGGAAGCCACACCAGTAACCAGATTATCTTTCTTAACTCAGCATAGAAATGTCAAATTGTTTTGAATTTGAATCATTCGATCAGATACGTTTTCATGTTTCACGTCACAGTTTAAACAATTCTTTATCATCGAAGCGGCTTACACTATGAGCGTTTTCTATGAAATCCCTTTGCTAATCTGCATACTGGTTGTATTCGGTGAGTTGCTAGTGACTGTCATTCGCGTCATCCATTAACAAGAATAATAAGATAGCCCTAAATCTAATTTTCTACATTTGCCAGTTGATGCTCCACACCTTGCATGCTTCTAGGTAAGCTTGTTGTAATATGATATCACTTTGAATAAGGTATACTGCCTAAAGTGTGTGACCTGTCTTCCTTTCGAACTACTATTTCAGTGAGAAATAAAGACATTGGTTTTTATGAGAAGGTTGGAGTGCTAATCGTAGCTTGCATAGGCAGTCTACTTTTAGTTGTAAGTTGATTTTTCTGATAATTCTACCTGGAAATACTTCGTTTTTCAATTAACTCCACTCATGTCTCATGCTGAAGCTTTTTGTAATTTGGTACAGGGGTTCCGAATATATCACTTCTATGGATTTGCGACCTACATGACTGCACTAGACGCAGGTCACAGTGCCCTGTTGTATTGTACAACCTTCGGGTGCTTGGTTTTGGGCTGTATCCTGGGCCTTCTGCACGCTATTTACCTCTCCAAACAAAACTCTCAGGTGAATTAGAATAGTTCTGTACCTCATCGCCAGACTTTGCATTGACTCATTATTTTTGGCCTGGTCAGTGTATGTTGATAATATATTCAAACTCACTGTATCATCGTCGAACTATGTGCGAGTTAATCATCGCATCAATAACACCTGACCGCCGACTCAATCATTTTGCGATGGACCTTGGGCCCGGTGCTAAGGGTTTGCACCCTGGAGTGAGCAACGGGCTTGCATAAATTATTCCGTACCAGCAGCATTCGAATATTACAGTCCCCGTTTTCTCGCCATCAATATATCCCAAAGATACAATCTCTGCGAGCGACCATTAAGGGTTTTTGTTTCAAGGTGTCCACAACAATTTACCTATCTTAGACCTTAAACCACCTCCTTTATAAATATCATTGGCAAGGAAGACTAATCCATATCGCATTGGGTAGTTCACTCGGGGGGGGGGGGGGGGGGGTGGGTGGTCGGGGGTACATACTGGCAATATGATACACGGTATACCAATGCACACTTTCTTGACAGAGTGTGCATTGAGACTTTGGAGCATGACACTGTAATTGTTTACAGAGGCTGAGATCGGTATGTCCGGATTGTTTGACAGAATGATCAAGGGTCTATATTTGTCTTATTCAGTTCAAAGCTTTGTTTAGCCTGCAAATTCTTCAGACAGTTCATCCGGTTGTCTGTGGCCAACATTAAGTTAATGTCGTCCCAGATGGAAAACTAGCTCATCTCAGCCATCTGCATGCCAACGAATTCAGGCGACTGCTCAAAAGCATGATTCCCTAGGCAAAAATGTTGGTTAATGGTGTATTGAAGATGAATTATTTGCCCAAATTCCACCCCCTCCCCAACATGGATATGCAGGTGGTTGATTCTTGATCTAAATTTCTGCAAAATGAAAAAGTAGTGTAATATATAGCACTCAAGTGACAAGGTCGGGTTCATCCACCCAACTGAACTCTTCAGTGGACAGTGGATCACTGTCTTTAGCGTAGCTTCTTGTTTTCGACGAGCAGCCCGGCGTATGAATCACCCGAGTCTTGACCATCTGCACCATGGTGGCCCAATATCTACGATGTGCAAATAAGCGTGCACAGCTTTTCTCCTGTCCTCTGTAAGGATATGTGCATTAATTAAATCTTCGCTAAATACCTGATTTTCAACACAGTATTCAACGTCTAGGGGAGCAGATTCGAACATCTTACTTTGTTTTGTTTCACCGAGGGAATTTTGGTAGTGGCTCCTTGAATCCATCATCTCCTCCGTCAATCATGGCTGTCAAATGGCGCTTCTGGGATGGATGTCGTGGGGTTTGGTCAGTAGACTGGTCTGGCGAGTTGAACATGTTCGTATTGGCCTTATTCGTAGCACTTTCAATCAACTCCATGACGTATCTGTAGCGCTTTCAATCATCTCCATGACGTATTCATAGCAATTTAAATCATCTCCATGACGTATCCGTAGCGCTATCAATCATCTCCATGACGTATCCGTAGCGCTTTCAATCATCTCCATGACGTATCCGTAGTGCTTACAATCATCTCCATGACGTATTCATAGCGCTTTCAATCACCTCCATGACGTATCCGTAGCGCTTTCAATCATCTCCATGACGTATTCATAGCACTTTCAATCATCTCCATGACGTATTCATAGCGCTTTCAATCATCTCCATGACGTATCCGTAGTGCTTTCAATCATCTCCATGACGTATCCTTAGCGCTTTCAATCATCTCTATGACGTATCCGTAGCGCTTTCAATCATCTCCATGACTTATTCATAGCACTTTCAATCATCTCCATGACGTATTCATAGCACTCTCAATCATCTCCATGACGTATCCGTAGCGCTTTCAATCATCTCCATGACGTATTCATAGCACTTTCAATCATCTCCATGACGTATCTGTAGCGCTTTCAATCATCTCCATGACGTATCCGTAGAGCTTTCAATCATCTCCATGACGTATCCGTAGCGCTTTCAATCATCTCCATGACGTATCCGTAGCGCTTTCAATTATCTCCATGACGTATCCGTAGCGCTTTCAATCATCTCCATGACGTATCCGTAGCGCTTTCAATCATCTCCATGACGTATCCGTAGCGCTTTCAATCATCTCCATGACGTATCCGTAGCGCTATCAATCATCTTCTATGTCGCTTGTGTTGTCCACCAGAAGGCCATCGTCTTTCTGGTCCATTTTGTTGTAGGCTAGAGCCGCATAACACGCTATTACTTCTGCTATTTTCGATGATTTGCAGCTAACGTACATACAGTTAGTTTTGCACCGTCGAAACACACTGTACAAGAGGGTAAACACAGGCTGTCTGAACTTTCACGAGTTCTTATATTTATGCGACTGACCAATGTCTATCGCATTGTTAGGCACATCAACTATCATATGATAATGAAGTTTTCCTTTTGTTATTCGTTTGCGCTCACATGCACAATGTTGACAGAGCGATCATATCCACCCGTCCTATTGGGTGAGGCCAGCATAGGGCTGAAATACGTTACTCACCGGTGTGAAGTGGTAGTCCGCGTTGACCTTAAATGTTTTTCGCGCAGACACAGCGTTGAGCGGTGTCCTCAGCTCCCACGGCGAGGCCGTCTACCCATTTCCGTAGTTTAAGATGGACCCAGCTTTCTTGGTCTCCTGGCATATAAATCCTCGCCGCGTTACTTCCATCGTGCTTTTTGGTATAATATCATATCACCATGACTAGAGTTGTCGTGTGTGTTTTTTGGTATAATGTCATGTCACCATGACTACAGTTGTCGTGTGTATTTTTCTGCTCTAACGTAATTGTACCATGACTACAGGTACCCACTGTCGCCTACCTGTTTAGCGGGAATCCCGAGGACACTGGACCCAGTAACGCCGTGCCTACACAAGCCTATCCCATGCAGCCATGCCAAACAATAACCCATCCACCGCCAGTAGGCTATCCAGTGCAGCAATACCCAGCACCCACACAACCGCCGTTGTATAGCTACCAACAGCCACAGATGAACCCATTGATCCAGCATAAAGGAGAGACTTTGAAGACGGCCGATCCCCAGCCAACCTAACCTGCTAGCGATGCTCTCCTCTGCCTCTTCTATTCTAAGAGCATGGTAGTGTACACTAACAAACCGGAAAAGCATTCGTTCGTATAATGTTTCCGAAGCACAGAAGGCGAATGTCGGTGAACATTTATATGAACTGTAGCAATATAAAAAAGGCATACTTAATTAATTTTCTCTATGTTTTATTGGCAATGGTCGCGGGATATGTATACAGTATAGAGAAGACATGCTTTATTAAATATCGCACTGGTCACTGGATATGTGGGTGGTATGGCGATATGGGGTGAGAGAATAAATTAATTGAGTTGATGATACGACCACTACGCCTGTTCCGTTCTTGCCTCTGCAATACATACATCATATTCTGGTGTAGGTAGCGATGTATTTTAAATGCATTGCTAGAGGCCAAATGACACATAAACACATTATCAGATTTTCCGAGGACTTCTCCATTTCCACACACACAATGCCGATAAGCGTTAGTATTGGTTGGCTTTCCAATGAAGGTACCTTGCCGAATGCCAGTTTGGTAGCTCTATCAATGTGTCTGGATATGCAACATCAGCGTAGTCGCAGTTGATGGAACTCCTGGTTTCTTTTTGTCCTGTAACGCATCAGCGGAATGTATGGACATCAGAAGCGCAATTGCATTTTGTTGTATGCATATAAAGTACATGTTCAGGTTTCTATTTCATAATTCAATGCTGGAGTAGGTTTGCAATGTTCTTAATGTACTTTTGTCCTTTTCAATTACACATATGTCAGCTACCACAAACTACTGAATGAAGCACTGGTATTTTCCCATTTCTCTCATAGAGCGATATTGGATTGATCACTGTATATCAGGCCAATAATATGTGTCTTCTGTGATAATTGCAATGGTCCTGATGCCTTTTTAGGCAGTGCGTGTTACATGCAAAATCATCCGGATATGTGTACGTGTGTGTGTGTTTACATATATGTGTTATAAGCTACCCGCGTTGGATACATATAGCCGTTCTATTCAAATTCAATGAATGGTGTGAATGGCTGGCAGGTTAAGGCAACGGGAAAGGGTTTGTCAGAATAACATTTTTCTTGCCACGTTTATCGAGCGGTAAGAATACAAACTAGCCACACATCAAATATACCTGAATAACGGCGAAGTATATGTTGTGTAGTAGTGAATTTTCGAAGCCAGTTGTCGTCCTAATCTACCCGGTTACAGTAAACAGACAGCTCGTCTGGAATCAATAATACCTTATTTAGCTTAATTCATTATACACCTGGAGGCATATTGCCTACACATTCACTTTAATGTGAACCAAATTATTGAGTTTGACAACAAGACCATGTGTTGATCATGCAATGATCACTTACCGAGCGAGTGATGTGTAATCATCATATGTATTATGTTTAGTAGGCTGATATCATTATCTCAATCATCCAGTCCCGTCCGCTGCCGAATATTCGTAATCAATAAACGACCCAACTGAAAAGACAAATGAATAAACATGCGGATGGATGAGTCGTAAATGTATAAAGGCCAACAGTCGTTTCTATTGACCTATCTCAATTGGTAGAATTTTATCTCTTGAAACAGAGGTAAAATCCGATGTGCAAGATGAAGATAGAGTTTTTAGGCATTGTATTCGTAAATCAGGAACCACATAGGACTAGTGTTGTAGTATGTGACGTATGGTATAAACTACAGGATCACTACCTAGCTTATACGTGACCACATGTTGTTGTGATCGTGATTTACATTGCATCCCCGATCAGGGTACTGGCACTGTGTACGTCAAAAAAGCGATTGAAAGCGCTGTCGATCTACCAGCAGAAATAATACAATACCAGGCTATCCTGAAGTTTGGGTGTACAGGGTAGTCTACTTGATCACTATCGTTAGCTCGCTACAGTAACTTGGTGTCAACACAGATGTCAATTCCCCACCACCAGCAGGTAGTTTTTGACAATGCCTCATCCAACCACTGCGACTGCGGGTTGAGCAGGTTGTCACCATGCTGCGTAAAGTGACGTCCAAAGAGGAAACCGACATCATCGTCTTGATGCAGCCTAATGGAGTAGCATACCTCATAGACTGTAAATAACTCACAGTAACAGTTACTTCAATCTCTAAACCTATTTCTTACGAAATTGAATTAAAAAAAAAGCTTTTGTACACCGTTTGTGTACTGGGAGTTTTTTCTTTAACTAAGGAAAACATATATTCTCTCCCGATCTACCCTTGTTTTGATCATTTTTTCCCATGTACATAGATATCGAGACAGAAAGAGATTTACCAAAAGAGAGAGCACCCTGCGGGATCGCAGCCTCAACAGATAGTAGCCACCAATAGAGATAACAGCCACCAAGAGGCAGTAGGCATCCAGTCTTGTACAGATGGAAATTGTGACAGAAAGTGGCCCAGTATTGTACACATGGCAGAGATTCACTCTTGTACACACTGAAATCAAGACAGACTTGTACACATTGCAAAAATAGACGAAGATTGAGTCTTGCACAGATGGAGATCCAGTTTTGTACACATGGAAAATCGGAAAAGAAAGAGATCCAGTCTTTTACAGGTGGCTTCAGAAAGAGACCCACCAACAGATACATAAAGAGATCTGCCAGAGAGCAACCGATAGAAGATAGCAATTGAGATAGAAACAGATCCGCCAACTTAGGGCTTTCAAGCAAACAAGCCCTGATACATGTATTCCACAAGAGCGTTATACGTATATGACTTGCACTGAACCTCGGCAGTCCCTGCCAAGGGGCTCCGGCCTTGTAGACATAGAAGTCAATGCGCAATAGAGACTACACAGCATACACAGAGTATCTGGAAAAAGAACAGAAAGAGAACGAAAAATAGCTAGTCACAAAGCAAACACACACAAATATAAATAGGGTATCTGGAAGAAGAACCGAAGGAGAACGAAGCTGCATAAGAACGCATTGTGGAAGAAGAGCACGAATCCACCAGCATTGTGGAAGAAGATCACGAATCCACAAGCATTGTGGAAGAAGAGCACGAATCCACCAGCATTGTGGAAGAAGAGCACGAATCCACCAGCATTGTGGAAGAAGAGCACGAATCCACCGGCATTGGCACCGAGGACAACATCCAAGACGCAGGAGACACTATAGCTATATAGAAATCCCACGGCAAGCACGCACTAGATTATACAGAGCAGCTGGAAACAGAACAGACGCAAGAAGAACACGAAGAGGAAAAACAACATTTGGAGTGACAAGAACACATAGAGGGAAAAGAACACGCAGGTTTAGGACAAGCACCTGGGGATAACGTTCCAATCCCCTGACGTGCAGGTAAGGGGATGTACATGACAGGAGGTGTCGGTGTACGCATGCCAATTGAGGGGAGCGTTGTTCAGATGGTCGGCATAGCAAGTACCAGGACAGGCAAACACGACCGGTACTACAAAGAAGTGCTTGCAAAAAGGCAAAAGAGGCTGCAAACGCCAACGGCAGGATGTGAAAGCGTGTACGTCTGTATTTGCCCAAGCTGCTTCAGGTCGATCTCAAACGTGAGTTTATTTTGTTTGGAATGCCAGAGACCCAATCTTATACCATTAAAATGGCCTGCATCAGAAGGTGTGAATCATAGCCCAGTAGGTTGTGGAATCCAACAATAAAGTGGTGATTTTTGGAATCAGACATAGCTTAAGAATACAGGCTCCTCGGTACTTTCCTGAGATGTGGCAGTGTTTGAGAATGCAGTCTCCTTTCAAGGGCTTATTGCACACGTAGCACGTGCTGCTGTAATAATATATGCGCTAATCTTTGGGTGCTGTTATCATTTTTTTAAAAATTGTTTTGTAGAAAGTTTGTATTTAGCTCCTCCTCCTGCACTGGTCTGAGGAACTGCTCTGACGTACTCGGTCATCTGTTTTTGATGGGGTGACCTTAGCTTGCAAATCATACCACATAGCAGTAGCTGCTTGCCTCATGTTGTTCTGGCTTGGGTAGCTCTTTTGCAGGGTTTAGTTCCGGTCACTTGATGGCCTCAAATTCAGGTTACACAATGAAGAAGTTGGGAGCTGATTGTGATTGTTATGGCAGGTGAGTATATTTTCTCCCTGCTATCTGGAAGTACTTGCGGGGCTGATATTTTCTCTGATTATACTGCAGCCGATCAAGTATATTGGCTGCCTTCACTTTGGATTGATCCTGGGGATATCGTCATGTACAAGTCCTCAGACAACGCAAATTTAAGATCTGTTGTGGATTATTACTCGAATAAAGGCATATTGGATGTGCATTCTTGGCAGCCGTTATACAGGAGTGTATTAACATGCAATGTACCAGACTCGCCATCTTGCCCTTGCCAATCTCGACGAGTTTATCGTTCCCAAAACGTATGACAGCTTGGCGGACTACCTCACAACTTGAAAACGCGAAGACGCTGATCTACTTATATTCCAAAATGTCTTCTTCCCAATCAACAAGCCCTCGCCTCGTTCTCTTCAGCCAAACAAAACTCTCAAGAGTCTTGGGTCAGTTGTTTTAACGCACATATCGAGGGAGAAGAAAATTTGGGATTATGTTAATCGATGCAAACTTGTCGTTAGGTGTAGCATGCACGCAATGCAACGATCTATGAGGTGCCGACGTCGGAGGCTCAGATGCATCACTAAAGGTAGTGGAAGTCAAAGACTGTGGAGCTGGATAAGACTGCATACCGCTTCCTCGAGCGGATTCGAGCTAGCCTAATGCATGTTCATTCTGTTATTACCTAAAGGGCATGTGCATCATCACATAGCATGTCATCCTACAATGCGTGTAATACATCATGGAGAGGATCCAGCGGCTCTAAAGTGTAATATTAACTGCTAATTGTTTATATGTGTTACACCAGTGACTTAACACAATTGGGGTGATGAAACCGACGGTAGTTTATAGACATTAGCGACAGTGTTTTGAATAAAGAGAGACAGAGATTAGGGTTTTTATTTACCTGTAATTGGTACTGATGTACGCAAAGATACAATGTTAACTGCGTGAGTTCAAATCATTCCATAGCGTATGCTTTGACGGCATGTATACATGACCCAAACAATCACTTGTAGAGATTGCTATAGGGAACAAGGTCAGGAAATGCTACTGATAAGTTATTTTGATCTAATCAGAGATTCCTATCATGATTGTTGCGTTGGAAAACGATAAGATAGTCATGTTATCCTGAGTGGGTGGGGTGGGATGGTAATTTCCCCCGACCTGTCCCTAAACGCCACTTCGCATCACGACAGCCTATTTGTGCAACAGACCTTGCACTCCAGACATACTATCGTATGCCGTTCAACACCCTGCAGCTGTTAGGGTAAATATTCCGTCTTTATCCTTCCTAACCTCTCGCACATTCGCCTACCATTCCATCCTTAATAGATATATAAAGCCTCGCCGCTGTCCATCCATTAACAGTTATGCTACGACAGAGAAGTGATAGATGCATTTGTAAATGCTGTGTCTAGAATCAAGTGTTCGAGGGAGGCCTGCCGTTCCCTTGTGTATATTAATAAATAATCGACTTTATCAGTAAACACACTTTCCAGACTTGAGAATTCCTTTTTTTGGCAATATTCACGCCTCTTGTGGGTGCAACCTTGTAAAGGAGTGGATTGAAGATAAATACACATGTCAAATACCTAGCTGTATCATTGACTAGTGGTCAATATTGGAAAATGTATGTATGTATGTATGTATGTATGTATGTATGTATGTATGTATGTATGTATGTATGTATGTATGTGTATGTATGTGTATGTATGTATGTATGTATGTATGTATGTATATGTATGTATGTATGTATGTATGTATGTATGTATGTATGTATGTATGTATGTATGTATGTATGTATGTCTGTGTATGTATGTATGTATGTATGTCTGTATGTGTGTATGTATGTATGTATGTATGTATGTATGTATGTCTGTATGTATGTATGTATGTATGTCTGTATGTCTGTATGTCTGTCTGTATGTCTGTCTGTATGTCTGTCTGTATGTATGTCTGTATGTCTGTATGTCTGTGTATGTATGTATGTATGTATGTCTGTGTATGTATGTATGTATGTATGTATGTATGTATGTATGTATGTATGTATGGGCGGGTCATATGTCAAGGAATAGTGGCGCATTAATATTGATTTAGTCATGGATGTCACAATGATGAGAAAACGTGCTTTCGCTCAAAATGGCATCCACGTAAACTGACCTGACTATCAATCTAAGCACGAAATCGTTCTTTCATCTCTTGACAATTGTCCATCAACTTGCTCCAAGCAGCAGTGGGTTGTCTTGATTCCTAATGACCACGGATAATTACGAAATGTATCTGACATAGCCACCAACTCCAGTCAGTTTAGTTGTCTTTTTCTGCTCTGTAGTCGACCGGCAGAGAGAAGCACCATGTAATTGCATGACTTTCAGCTGAATGAAAATATCTGAATTTGTATATCTTTGCCGAATATATTTCTGTCTTGATGAATGTGGGGCACATTGGTGATGTTTATTAAATAGCTTCTGCCACTGCTTTGCAATATTATGAATCATTTGGTTTGTATAGAGTGTTTTTTCAACCCACAAACAAATTCACTTTATCATATGAATCTTGTCATGCTTCACAATTTGATCATACCAAATGAGAATGGATCTTACAATCATCTTTTTGATAGTCATAGATATAAAGTGAGTTCCATAGACAAATGAAAGTGAAAGACTTCTGGTGGATATCAGGCACCTCAGGCTCAAAGCCAGTCTGGTCCAACACCACCGACAGATCAAGCTTTCGCAGAAAACATTCATTAATCAGCTGGTTTGTAATCCTGTATAAAACTATAAACCCTGTTGCATAGGTTATGGTGTGGCTGGAAAGTGCCACTTCAATAAAAACACCCCAAAACAGTAGCTTTTCTACCGACAATGAACACAATTTAAGACATCAGAATGGACGATGGCAACAACGGAGTCAGTGAAAGAATTAACTAAAGTTTCATGTATTATGCCATTCTGGGCTCTGCGATTCCGTGTAATTGTTCAGCTGTGGAACTAAATTTCGAATATCTGACCGGAACAATCTTAATCCTCGTGCAGTACATGTTCTATTTTAAGACCATGAATCAAAGTTTCGAACCATTTAATTGTTTTGCACGCACAGAAGACGATGATATCGGTAAATACTTTTTTGAACTATTACAGTATAGAGAAGACATGGTTTATTAACTGTCGCACTGGTCGCTGGAGATGTGGGTGGTATGGTGATATGGGGTGAGACAATAAATTGATTGAGCCGATGAGTCAACTATGATGCCTGTTCCGCACTTTCCTCAGCCATTTTATGTATATATCATATTCCTGTGTATGTAGCGAGTAATTATATAATGTATTGCTCGAGGCCAAATAACACTTCCAACAAGTCCATACTCCATATAAACACATGATCGCAATTTACTACTAATAGTCATTAAAGTTATCATCGCAGAATACCTCAAGGTGATGATTCTCATCCGTTCGTGGTTAGTTTTGACATTTCCTAAGTATGTTCAGGTCTGGTCATTACAGGCCTTAGTCACCCAGGTACAATGTGGCAGTTGACACGATGTGGGATAATTACAAAATTACACCGTATGACAGCACCTGGTACCGGAGCACTATACATCTAGTCAATGACAAGAGTTTCCATGGACTATACAAATTCTTACCCTTTATATTATACAAAGTCTCATATATAATGCGTCCTTCAGTTGACCATGGCATTAATAATCTGACAGCAGTATAATTGATTAAGCTTTTCATACCCTTCCTCTTTATCTAATCTCTAGTATGAATTGGGTTATTCAACTGAGAGCAGAAAGTCTCTTGAATGCATCATAACGTACGATGATAAACAAATGAATGTATCAAGTGGCTTACTGAAACACTTTGAAAGTTGAATGAAAATTTACAGTATGACTATTATCGACGAATTTAAGGCGCTTCAATTGATGCTCAGTGTGTTAACTGCTAGTAATCGGAAATAAAGAAATTTACCTTCGGCTTATATTGAACACATTAACATAAGCTAACTGAGATAATCAGGCTTACATTTACGATTTTATAAGCAATGAAACAGTTCATGATATTGTTAACTTTCATAACAATTGTTCAACATAGAAAACTAATCATTCTACAGGAAACATTTTATTCAAGAAAATTTGGAATTTCATCAATCTACCAGAATTCTTTTACGATTGAACAACTATTGACGGAGTTTAAAAACTCTGGGCTCTGTGTATAAACTGTGCCTGAATTGATTCAAAATTTAGCTAAATACATTGAAAATTGCCATCTCTATCGCATTATACTGTCAAACAAACACAAACATACATACATGATTGATCATCATGACTTTTTGGCAAGTTCAAACGCGACCGATTAATTGACTTTTCATCAAGCCAGAAAAAATTGATCAAAACCAAAAGAGAAATTAATTTTATGTGGAAACCCTAACACTTTACGCGTCACAGAAGATGATATCATAAATAGAGCGATTAATTTGAAAAAAGGACTGAATAATCCGACTATATGCAATTCAGCGACCCCGACGGGTACCAGACGCTAGATTAAAAAGTACAAAGTCAGGACAATTGCTTAACCACTGCGCAGACCCAAGGTAATGATTATGTGTTGTTAGGTATATATTGTGTATTGAAGCTAGGTTGAATCAGTGTATTGATGGAGTACTCCCGCCCAGGCCTGCACGCGAAGTCAATTTGCTTATATCCCGCACGTCTACGTTTGGCACAAACCTATATCTAGGCGTTTCGCTGGGCATCAGATGAGGCGGTTACGCACGTGGTGTATGGAACATTCTGTCGGATATAAGTTGCGGATTGGCACTCATCGCGACTCTATAGTCGAACAGGATAGGCTAAATGTCATGCATTCGTCAAGGCTAGCGTTGAAAGGACATATCTTGAACAGCAAAGGGTAAGTTCTGCACGGATAAGGCAATAATAAACATTGAAGGGCTTGCCACGTTTACCCTGCGGTAAGACTGCAGACTAGTCGCACACTTAATAAAGCTGAATAACGGGGGAGCATATGTTGCGTAGTAATGAATTGTTCAGAGCCAGTTCTCTTCCTAATCTACCCGGGTATAGTAAACAGACAGCTTGTATTGAATCAATAATACCTTATTTAGCTTAATTTATTATACACCTGAACACATAATGCCTACGCGATCATTATAATGCGAACCAAATTATTGATTATGCACTGACCACCAACCAAGCAAGTGATGCGTAATCATCACATGTATTATGTTAAGTAGGCTGATATCATTATCGCAATCATCCAGTCCCGTCCGCTGCCAAATATTCGTAATCAATAAACGACCCAACTGAAAAGACAAATGAATAAACATGCATGGATGAGTCATCAATGTATAAAGGCTTAGCGTCGTTTCTATTGTCCTTTCTTTATCGGTAGAATTCCATCCCCTAAGTTTTCCGGAGTTGTATTCGTCATTCAGGTAAGAACCACCTCAGGAATATATTTGAACCAATACAATCTATACACCTCCAAACACACACCCAAGCACACACCCAAGCACACACTCAAGCACACACTCACACACATACGCATACACACACACACACACACACACACACACACACACACACACACACACACACACACACACACACACACACACACACACACACACACACACACACACACACACACACACACACACACACACACACACACACACACACACACACACACACACACACACACACACACATAATGACAATGGCGTACACATAAAGCTTTTTGGGGGTATGAACATGTGAACACTATCCGGATGGTGTATAGTTCCTTCAGATGATCAGAAATCTCGTCAGGTGGCATTCATAGAATACGTTCACCAAACATTGCAGGACGACTATTTCGTCATCAGTATGCTCAGGAGGTGCCACTGCCGTCTCAAGAACGATAATCAGTGTAGCGCTCCAATGCAACAGTAGTATAGGTCATAGCGGTTCCAGAACACCATTGCCCTTAGTAGCCCTTAGTAGATTTGAGGGCTCGTAGAAGTCTGAAAGCTGCGGCTCAGAGTCCAGCTTGTCGATGGATTTACCCATCAAGATGTGGTACTCACGCATAGCCTCGTCCACATCCCGGCGGAGTGGCTCATTGATGTAGTCTAAATGCTTAGTTCGCTTCTTGGTCCATGCTGCCTGAGCAGAATGAAGCTGCTCGATTGCCATATCATGGCGTTTACGTTCTGCATCCGTTTGGCTGCTTCGTAATTTAGAGATTAACAAGTTGCTCCCACAGAATGCAAGGGCGTTAACAAGAGCACCCCCAACAAGTAGCGCGAGTGTGGCCATTATTTCAGTATATCAACTGGTAAGATTCTTGTTTAATTCGCATACCCTTTGTGGCCATATCTAGTGATACATCGGCAACAGCCATAGCCAGGTCGCGTGGGGTGAAATCAAAACGTGGCACCCCACCACCCAGAGCCACCATAGCAAGCTTGGCATAACATACATACATACACACATACATACATTGATACATGCATACATACATATATGCATACATACATACATACATACATACATACATACATACATACATACATACATACATACATACATACATACATACATACATACATACATACATACATACATACATGCATGCATACATACATTTATGCATACATTTATACATTCACACATACATACATACATACATACATACATACATACATACATACATACATACATACATACATACATACATACATACATACATACATACATACATACATACATACATACATACATACATATATATATATATATATATATATATATATATATATATATATATATATATATATATATATATATATATATATATATATATATATATATATATATATATATATATATATATATATATATATATATATATATTTAATCTGTCTTGCTATTTGTTTCAGGTATTAGAGCTTACCACGGTGATATATATCCCGTAAAGAACAATGGCGGCGCGATGTTGCTTTCTCTTCTTCGCTTGTGTAGTATATGCTGTTGCTCTGTCCTGTTACATATATGTGACTGGTAAATGGGACATCGTGCACAAAGTCTCCGGTGTGCAACGTGACCAGTGTGCTTACCAATGGCCAGGACACATTAATCACGCTGAACAGTTCAAGAGTTTTAGGAACGGCTGCTCTGTATATTCAGCGTACTATGACAGTCGAGTTGACCAGAATAACGTGAGAATAATTGGCTTGGCTGACTTAGACATCGACTCCCATTTACCAACATGCATACTGTGGTACAATCCGACGGATTGTGACGTCATGCAAGCATCAGTGTTTCGCGTTGCCGGACCCCTCGCATCGATCCTGTAAGTTACATCGATCTTGTAGTGACTCACATACTTTACTGTCATTGCATTATCAGGACTGCGTTTGATATGAATATTCTTGACATGTGTAAGGAACCCGTCCTCGGATTATCTCTGCACACCAAGACCTGGCCAGACTCCTACCCACGTGACTCTTACACATGCCAACCCTTCATCAACCAACATCTCCCTTGATGTTACGCTGCTCATCGGTAACATACGCCCCCCACGAACTCCTCCGTATAACCTGACTGTGTGTGTCCATTCGGCAATATTCAACGGCTACCCCAATCGTAACATCCTCATTGAATTCATCGAGATTTATCGTATGCTTGGTGCTGATAAAATAGTCATCTACAATACCTCAGGCAACGCAAACTTAAGATCTGTTGTGGATTATTACTCGAATAAAGGCATATTGGATGTACATCCGTGGAACCTCCCAGCCCCTAAGAATACATACTACTATGCCCAGGCGGCCGTTATACAGGAGTGTATTTACAGGCACATGTACCAGACTCGCCATCTTGCCCTTGTCAATCTCGATGAGTTTATCTTTCCCAAAAAGCATGATAGCTTGGTGGACTACCTCACAACTGGAAATTGCAAAGAAGCTGATCAACTTATATTCCAAAATGTCTTCTTTCCCACTGACAAGCCGTCGCCAGATACGCTTCAGTCAAACAAAACCATAAAGAGTCTTGGGTCTGTTGTATTAACCAACATTGTGAAGGAGAGGAAAAATTGGGGTTATGTTAAACGATGTAAATTTGTAGTACGGCCCCGCGCAATTATCGTTGGGCAGGTTCATTTAATAGTTAAGCGTGCACCCAATGCAACGATCTATGAGGTGCCGACGTCGGAGGCTCAGATGCATCACTATAGGGAGTGGAAGTATCCAAAACAAGTGTTCCTGGATACGACTGCATACCGTTTTCTCGAGCAGATTGGAACTCGTCTTATGCATGCTCATTCTTCTATTAACTGACAGGCATGTACACCCTAACATGCATGTTGTCTTACAAAGCATGTAATAAATCATGGAAGGAATCCAACGTCACTAGAGTGTAATGTAAAATGTTATCTGTTCAAATATCTTAATATGTTACTCCAGTGACACAATTGGGGTGATGAAACAGACAGAAGTTGACAAACATCAGTGACAGGGTTTTGAATATAAAAACAGACGGAGATAAGGGTTTTATTTGTACTGATGTAAAGTTTTAATATTACTGCGTGAGTTCAAGCAATCCAACTGCCGTAAGTATTGATAGAGTGAATACATTGCAGTGTTAGTAATCATAACGTTGCCTAAAATAGATTGTGTCGGATACATGTTGACTTCCAGGTAGTTGGAGTTCCGCTGGTTAGAAGTATGTTTTGCTAGAAGTTGGTAAATTAAAGTAGTCTTTTTATGTGTTAAACACTTCTTTGAGAACAGAAGTGGAGAACTAACCATGTCAGAAAAGGATAGAACACAGCTTATATTGTAGCATGTCCTAATTGCTGATGTCTCATCCAAAAGAGCTAAGAACGGCAACTCTTCCATCATGCTTCAAACCAGGTGCGTTAAAAAATTTCGATGGCCTTTCGTTCGAAAACGAAGGTGAAAAAAACGACATTGAAGAAACTAACAGAATATCGTCTTGATGCTGTGAACGAAACATAACGAAGTTATGTGTTCATCACAAGATTACAGGATGCTAATGAAAGTGTTGACGCATACTACGCTGCATTACTGCAGCTATCACCAATATGCCCAAGCCACAAAATGTGTCAGATCTAAGGAGATTTCTTGGAATGGTTAACCAGTTTGGGAAGTTAATGTCTGACTGAACCGTTGAGGATTCTACTTAATTACACGAACCAGTGGTTATGGGGGCCGTCACACATGTCAGCATTGACAGGAATAAAACAATGATTGCAAACAGCACAGTTCTCCCCCTCTGTGACCCTTCCTGTGAAACAAAAATGACAGCTGACAGTTACTCATTTGGACTGCAGTCATCACACAGTGTGATACTAAAAGCTAATGGAAAGCAATCACTTTAGCATCACGTGCTCTAAAACCCACTGAAACTCGTTATGCTCAAGAGGAAAAAAGAGGTATTAGCTGCAACCTGAGCTTGTGAAAGATTCTCTGACTTTATCACAGGATTAACCTTTACTGTCCACAGATCGCTAGTTGCTCTAAATCTCTAGACTGTCTGCCACCAAGAATTCAGCGTCTCATGTGTCTCACAAATGTGGTAATACATGTACCTGGAAAACCAGAGCTCCATGTACAAATGCCAGCAGTGAGGAAGTGCAGATTAGTAAAAAATATATATGGATTTGTTCATATAGTTATGAAGGGTTTGCCCGCAACAACAACCAGATGAGGTGACAAAACAAGTCATGGTCTACATAAAAGTAGACCAAACTGGAGGGTATTGTTCACTGGCACTTCCTACACAGAGGAGATCTAACAGTACAGAATTGTATACTAATGTTTCATACTAGAATATTCATTTCCTCTTCACTTCACTATCTAGACCACCTACATGAAGGTCATAAAGGTATAGTTAAATGACGCAGACAAGCACTTCAGAGTGTGTGTGGTGGTCTGGACTAAACAGACTAATTTATGAGCTGGTTAGCCAGTGTCGCACTTGCTGTACAGAGGCCATACTTCATGTAGAACATCTCCTACCGCAGCTACTGACTTGATGGAATTTAGAAAAGACAATTACTTAGTAGTTGTTGATTTCTACTCTCGTTACATCGAATTATCGAAACTTAAGAATTTTACAAGCTGCCACACAATTAATCAGCTCAAATTTATATTTGCAGGACATGGTGTGCCAGAGATGCTGATGTCAGACAACGACAGTCAGTACACCTCAGTGCTCAAATAATTGGCTACAGATTATGTGTTCACTGGTATCACATCCAGCCCTGGGCATTCCTCAGCAGAAAGGGCTGACCAAACTGTGACGAAAATGTTGAAAAATTAAAATGACACATATGGTGCTCTTCTAGCATACCGTAGTACAACACTCGCATGTGGATTCAGTCCTGCGGAAATACTTTTGTCCAGGAGATTAAGAACCAAAATCCCAATATCTGCTTAACAACTGGAATCTTTCATTCCACGTATTGGTGGGAAGGAACAGGATATGCGATTGACCCAAACGATGACATTGGATCTGAGGCATAGATCAAAAGCATTGCCTGAGCTTAACATCCATGATCAAGTCTGGCTAAAAGATCAACAAGAACCCGGAATGGTGCTAGCCAAGTGTAGTTCACGTTCATTCAATGTGGCTACTCCCAATGGGAAATTCAAGAGGAATAGGGCACATCTAAACAGATGAACAAAAAGAGACATACCCGACTTACAAGCTAGTGGACCCTCTCGAAACCAACCCTACTTCTTCCGAAATTGTGAACTAACTCCCTAGTGAGTAGTCAAATATTATTACCACCAGATATGGCAGGGTAGTGAAACAACCATTCCAGGACTCATAGACTTCTATCAGTGTGTGTTATAAAAAGGCTATGGGCTATGTGTTTCACTCTACGTTTGTGTTTCATTTGTGAATGCTTGAGGGATGTAGTGCTAGTCATCATAACGTTGCCTAAATTAGTTTAGGACGGGCACATGTTGACTTCTGGGGAGTTGGAGTTCCGCCATTTAGAACTCTGGTTTGAAGCTAGAAAAACAACGTAGTCAAACACCTCTTTGAGAACATTATATACATGACCCAACTATTCACGAGTAGGTATTGCTATAGAAAACAAGATCGGGGACTGAAAAATCTTTACCATAACGTTTGTTGCATTGAAAACAATAAGATATTTATACGAGAAGAAGGTGGGTGTGTAGCGGCAGGCAATATTTCCCACGACCTGTACCCAAATGCCACCTCGTAACGTATTCACCTGCCATTCAATCCATATAAGGTAAACATATAACCTCGACCCTCACTTTACAACCTACCAGAGCGGCTGATTTAGATTAGGTTTCTGGTATTACCTAGCCAAATGCACGTCGTACACCTGAGAGAGAGATGTACTAAGCGTTCATGCAAGCATCTAGCTGTGGTTCTTTAAATCTTCACCCTGCAAATCGTGTATATCTAGTGTTATAACTGAAACCATAGCTAGCACAACTATGATCCAGCTAACACATCGATGACCTAGTTAGCATATCCATGGTATAAATCATGGGAATCACAAATGTGACAGCAGTGAGGGCTTGCTGGTTGCCAAGTTATACATTTATAAAATGTCACGGTTGGCTTGCTTTCAGCCTCAGGACATTGTATTTTGTTGGAATACTTGGTTAAACAAAAATATAAAACAATATTTGTAACAAGCCATGGTTGTCTGCTGGTCCATACTGGCAACTGGATTAAGACCATATATCTGAAATAATAGTAACTTGTTAGTTTGATAGAAGAGGATGTAACAAAACGAACTGTGCATTTCGGAATCGCTCACTGTGGACATTGATGGACACGTTAAGCGTGTAAACTGACTTATACACTTGTTGGTGAAAAACTTTGAATGATTGCAAATGTTTACACTGCCAAAATTTGAAAGCGTTCAAAAAGCACCTTCAAGTTTTCCTCCCCAAAAACATTTGAACCCTCATCCACTCGTCTACTAAATGTGAATTTGAGAATTTTTATAAAAAATCTTATGAACACTGATACCATTTAAAATCAAACCGACCCTCACCACGAGTGGTTTTAAAAACAACACACACACCCCACTCCCACACCTGCATATTCTGACCCTTCCTAGCGGAAAATGCCAAATGGAAGTCAATATTGAATCAGGTTGCTCTTGCTTAGGGAGAATCAAATAACTCACCTTATCTGGTTGCGTCACTTAGTGACGCATGGTTGAAATTAGTGTGCATCTTGGTAGTCAAGTTTAAAGTTAAAGCATGGTGATGTTACCTAATTCCAGCAAAACATGCAATACAGTGTACCGTTTTTGCTGTTTTACGATAATAAACAAATATGCAAACAAGCAAGCTTGCAGATTTCAGACTACTAAAATATTAATTGCCATTATTCATGCATTACAAACTTTCCGTAATGCATGATATTCTTTGACAGATAATTGTGTGATTTCATTATTGAGCACTCGCTGTATTCTACGGCAAGTGCCTACTACAGAGCTCATAGTCTAGGACTAAGCCCTTTTCTCTTCCCTTTTTATGTTTTGTGCTATGACTGCTTGATCTTTTCTGCCTGGCCCCTCTCATCGCTTCTCTTATACATTTGGCCAATGTTATTCAGCCGTCAGTAGTTTGAGGAGACACGCACTGGTCTAGCTGTCATCTTCCTTTATATTTTTGGCATGGGTTCGGGTGGCAAGCCATTTTTTGTCGGTGAGATGGGCCTGCGTCAGCGCAATATTACTGGCAAATTCTTCTTCGAGAGCATTAAGAGACCGTTCTAGTCGGCCTTTTCTGAGTTGTAAAGCATTTTTATACTTTTGTCTCTGACCACAGAATACGTGTCATTGACATTTTCCTGTCAAAGGAGTGTTTGAAATAAAAATATTAAACTATTTGTTATAACTGCTACAAATGACATCAAGTCCTCTGGTACACGCCAAGCGGCAACCAGAGACGTACCAGTCGGGAAATGTGTCTCTTTTGGACTGACGCCATGAATGCTGGTACCTGCAGCAGCTAAGACACATTGTATAACAAGTTACCATGGAATGCACTTTCGACACGTTACTGCTATGTTCGGTCAGCTATGAGGGGCTGTACAAACCTACAATATTCACTCTGATATTTCAGCTGGAAGAGGGAACCGTATTCGTTATTTTTTACACAGGAATTTAGGAGTCTAGTCTACTAGCCTACTGAGGCTGGTGTGTAAGAAACGCCATTATCCCATAACCCAAAACATTACAAATGTTTTTGTGATTGTCCTTGATTCATTATGACCACATTAATATGGACTAATATATCAAAAATCTCCTGTCTAGAAAACTTGGTATGCACCCACACGTTCCATCAGTGACTGTTATTTAGCCCAGCAGTTATTATGCCCTCTTCTCTGCATTTGTGGGAAATGCCTATCTTGCAGTCAATCAGCTGTCAATTAGATAATCATCACAAATCATCAATTTGATGATTTGACTCTATCTTATGTTCTGTCAACTTAAAGCCGCCAACATTAAGGCATAATATGCATAAAAAGTACATTTGATTACATAAAAGCAATTATTCATCAGAAGTTCTTGTTCGGTATAGGTCGAAGCACTGCACGCATTTTGTGGCGCCAAGTCTAGCTCTCATAAGCAAGCTCCTTAGTTAATAGATGAATGAGCACGCAAAAGACCATCATGCATTTGCTGAAGAAAGCGATTTGCGCTCTTATCCTCGATCAGAGTCTAGTTAGCTTAGCTCCACACTCTGTAGTCGGCATCTTAAAGCTGGTTGCCAGAGGCACTAGCTTCTTAACGGTGTGAACCTGTCCAGCAGTGATTCCCCTGGGCCGTACTACGACCTTACAGCGTTGGAAATAACCCCCAGTTTTCTCCCGCCTCGTAGTGTGTCTTAAAACAACAGATTCATATCCATCTCGGGATTTGTTTGACTGATGCTGACTTAGCGACGGGATGTTGGTGAGGAAGAATGCGTTTCAGAAAACAATTTCATCAGCGTCTTTGCATTGTCCTTTGAGTCTACCAGGTTATCGTGAATTTTGGGAAAGATAAACTCATCGAGATTGACAAGGGCAAGATGGCGGGTCTGGTGCATGTATCTGTAAATACACTCCTGAATAAGAGCTGGCTGGGCATAGTAGTGCGTCTTTGTGTGGGCTGGGGGTAGCCATGATTACACGTTCAAGATGCCCTCATTAACATAATAATCCACAACAGGTGTTATATTCGCGCTGCCTGTGGCATTGTAGACGACTATCTTGTCAACACCAAGCATGCGATAAATCTCGATGAATTCGATGAGGATGTTGCGATTGGGGTATCCTCCGAAAATTGCTTCATGGACACACCCAGTCAGGTTATAGAAGGGATGTTACCAATGGGCAGCGTAGCATCCAGGGTGATGTTGGCGGACGACGAGTTGTCATGTTTAAGAGTCACGTGGGTAGGAGTCTGACTGGGTCTTGGTGTGCAGAGATAATCTGTGGATGGGTTCCTTGAACATATCAAAGATATTCATACAAGCGTAGCCCTGATATTTCGATGACGCATTAACATATTGAATGCAACATATGTAAAGTGATACTTATCACTCACTTGGTGTGATTGTTGAACCCGGCGACACGATACACTGGTGCTTGCATGACGTCACAATCCGACGGATTGTACCACAGTATGCATGTTGGTAAATGAGTGGCGATTTGTAAGTCAGCCAAGCTAATTATTCTCATGTTATTGTGGTCAACTCTACTGTCATAGTACGCTGAATATACACAGTTCCCATTGCAAAAACTTTTGAATGGTTGAGAGTGATTAATGTGACCTGGCCATTGGTATGGGCAGCGTGTATGGAGCATGACGCGGAGTGTTGGTACGATGCTCCACCTTCCGACCGTTATCATATAAAAGCATACTGATAAAACAGATGTTATAACTAAGAACACGGACCAACGTCGCGCAGAACTATGTCTGGCTGATTTGGTGGGACTAATGGCATAAGGCAGGGAGGTATATTGTCAACTTATCTGTTCAATGTGTTCTATGGAGGAATTGACCTATGGTGTTAAATAATTATAGTGTTCACTGTAGTCTTATTGTGCTTGCTGTTAATCTTCTCATGTATGCTGATGATCTCATTTCATTTGTGGTTGGACTAAGGATGCTATTTAGGTAGATTTGTAGTGTAACAGTACAACAATAAAATGATACGTCTGCACAGGCACTCCATCAATCGTCAATACAGTTTGTTGATCCAGTGGAGCTACGTCTGGGTGACCAATCAAATATCATTCAATCGGGGAATCTTTTAACTTCTTTTATTACATCTCAAAGATGACCACACTAATGACAAAAGTAATATCATACAGATAAATCTTTTAAAATTGAATAGAGGTTGACTTGACGTCCGACCAGGGTTAAAACAGGGATAGACATAGCCCTAGAGGACGTCTGAGAATACAAGTATATCACCGTCCGACCGGGGCTAGTCTTACGGTAGACACCGATATATGCGACTTCGTCCAAACGTTCATAAAAAATATTGTAGCGAATAAATCTCCTCACAAATTAATAAAATGGTGTCAATAGTAATTGTCTTTAGTTTTTGGCATTGGCCCTATCAAAAAGTCCGTAAATTTTAGAAATACAGCGGTATTTTTGTGATCGCAGATCAATTTATTGCATTGCGTCATGCGCTTTTGTTTACATTGGATCTTCCACGAAACCGGGTGGCGCGTCTGAGTCGGGTATCTTATTATAACAAGATCTTTTATATAATGGCATGGTGCTCTCCCTGCTTGTCTCTGTCGAGAGCGTCAAACGGAGCAGAACATAACAAGAGAAGTGATAGTAGATGCGGTCTGTGCTCGATACTTTACACTATGGCTGCATGCCCTCTAATCTCATCCTATTAAATTGGGAATTAACATGTCTAGATTAACTCACCGAATTAAGCCAAATATAGAATGTTTATTGTTTTATATACAGATAGAAGCGATGGATACGAATAAAAATATTTTCGATTATGTTAGTAAGAAGCTGAGATGCGATCGTAACATATAGGCCCCAGCATATGATTATTTGGCATATATAAGTTGTTCTCATCGTGTATCTGATACCACGATATCATATGCATGATTGAATGTATAATTATCATAATTTCACACCATGCCTTTATACCACCATGCATTTAAAAGGTTGCCAGTTGCCTAACGTGGGACTTACCTGTGTTTGTGAAAGAAATGTTCTTCTATGATGCTCTTGACGAACGTTTGCCACTAAACCTGTGCAATTCGTCTTCAGAATGGTGTTTATTGCCAATCCTATCAATCCGATTATACTGTTCATGTATCAGGAACAGTATGTAATGTCCATGAAGGAATATAATACCCAGACGCCACGCATTAAATCGAGTTAACAGTTAACGGGTACAATTCATAGCACGATGTTCGTGTGTTATCATCAGAATGACGATTTGAGTGGGGGCACTCTACGGACCCCTAGAAAGGTAATTTTGTCAAGGCTCAGCGCAGAACATATACCCAAAATAATCATTGTCTTAATGTTGAGAATAACACACAATATTACTTCATATATTACCTATTCGTCTGCCTGCTAACAGCTACAGCATTATATTGTTCAATTGAACAATTAACATAAAATATAAAAATGTAATGTTTGCAATAATTAATACCACCCAATTTAGACTCCATTACAGTCGAAACTTGGCCTTCAAATTTTTAAAGTCATTAGACATATACAAAATAAGGTCCAATCCAAAAATGGAAAATGACGCACAAATATAAGGATAAAGTTAGATGAGTAAACATGACAATATGCCACATTGTAAGCTGACTTTATTGTTCGCTGTTTCAACTGAGGTGTAGCTGTAACTGGCCACAGCACATTAAGAGAACATGTTGTGCGACCACTTTTGTTCATGAAATGTGTGCTTTTATTCATATTGCTATTGTTTTGGCAGTTACTGTAGATTGTTTATTTACTGGTACTTGAGATGAGACTGAACGCTTAGAGAACGACCCGCCCAAGCTCTAAACATGTACGTACAGCAGAGGGAGATGGCTGTCCATTTGTCAGGTGTATATAGATCTGAGGTCACTGACAAATTTAATCTTTTTTGCCCAAGTTTGGCAAAAGCAATAACTTACTTTTTGCGGAGTAAAGTTTGGCTAGATTGTATGAAATTTATTTTCGTGAAAATTCGATGGCATATTTGTGACTTATCAATGATAACATTTCCCCCTGCGTCCAACCTTTTTCACTTGAAATATGGTTGTACTCCAATTGAAGTATGCCGTACCTCTACTGTTTCAAGTGACGCTAGTTGTCTCTGATGGAGCTTGTGAACATATTTCCTTTGTTCTGTTTGGAATTTTTGCCCGTAAGATCACTGAAAGCGACCAGATCTGAATTGAGTGTGCTCAACAGCTTGTTCAGTTGTGTTTTTTTGCATGAATGTTCTTGCTTAATATAATTACAAAAGTACCAGAACTGTCTGATATCATTCAATTGTGAAATATCTTTTTTGTTTCCAGGCTGCCGAGTAAATACTCAAGTTTTTTTTACCGCTTAGCATACACATCATATTACACCTAAGTATTGTTCATAAGCTCATTAGTACTGATGATACTAAATTTGTAATAGGCGATGTCATCAGTAGAATGAGCTGGTTGTTGTATGACATAGTCTTCTGAGGACTGCTGACGAACTAGAGTCGTTTTAACAACAGGTGGATTAGCATAAATGAAATTAATACTCTTCATCAGTGGTATTGATATCCAAGCAAGCTTCCTGATCATTAACATATATTTTAGGTTCGTAATACTAGTCAAGTGTCTTGGTCTTAGTTGGTTTGTTTTAGGCCGGTTCAGTTTATTCCACACATCACCTTCATTACCTTCTGAACATCATCATCTGTAAGCATTTTTATATATTGTCACCGTCACTTTCAAATTTGATATGCTTCACAACATTAAATATTATAATCAATGTTTTAGTAAGTATACAACACAAACCAACAGTTCGTGTGAGATTTTTAATATTCATCCTCTACTAAATCATATTCCGTCGGAATTATTGACAGTGTGAAAATGGACCTAGGCTTTGAACGTCTAAAACATTAATCTTACACCACCAGGAAAGACTATATTTGACCTACGGTTTGGTTGTATGGATCATAAGTGTCATTTATCTTCATACGATCTACTATCAGGCTATGGCACCAATTCAGAATGTATTACACTATACTTCGATTTGAGTACGAACGCATTCATCCGCCATTGTTTCAGAACATTTATTCATTAGAGGTGTTATATTTTAACCGATAGATCATTAAAACATAAATGAATACATACATATATACACAAAAACATATAAAACCATACATTCATACATAAATGCATATGAACATTCATACATTCATATAATAATGCATACTATAATATAAACGTACATACATACACGCATGCAATTAGACACACAAACACACACATTTAAATATATACATGCCTACATATAGGACTACATACATATATCAACATATATATACCCATATATACATACATACATACATACATTAACATCCATATATGCATACATATATACACACGTACATGCATACGTACAAACATAAAAAACCATACACACAAAAATACATACACACACACAATTACATACACAAATACACACATTTATATACATACATACAAGCATAGACACATGCATACAAACAAACATACATATGTACATATACCATGCTTGCAAACATACATACATACATGCATACATACACACAAACATACATACATACATACAAGCATAAACACAGAAGCACACAAACGTACCTTCACACATACATAAATGTATAAAGCAATGCACTCATACATGCATGGATACTTAGATAAAAACATACATACATGCATGCATACATGTCGACGTTACCAAACACACGCATATACATACAAACATGCCCGAATGTAGGCATAAATATATATATATATATATATATATATATATATATATATATATATATATATATATATATATATATATATATATATATATATATATATATATATATATATACATATATATCTATATATAAATACATACATACATACATACATGCCAGCAAACATACTTGCATGCAAACAAAAATAAATATATACACCTATATATACATACATACGTACATACAAAAACATGCATATATACATACATACATACATACCATACATACATACATACATACATACATACATACATACATACATACATACATACATACATACATACATACATACATATACATGCATACATACATACATACATACATACATACATACATACATACATACATACATACATACATACATACATACATACATACATACATACATACATACATACATACATACATACATACATACATACATACATACATACATACATACATACATACATACAAACGCACAGAAACACATACAAACATACCTTGGTACATAGATGCATATGAACATACATATCTGCATATATGCAAACCAACACATATCTATACATCCATACGTAAATTCGTACATACCCACATGCATAAATACATACATATTTACATACTTACATTCACGCATGTACACACACACACACACACACACACACACACACACACACACACACACACACACACACACATATATATATATATATATATATATATATATATATATATATATATATATATATATATATATATATACATTTATACTTCTATACACAAGCTCACATGCAGTCATGCAGATTCCTACATACATGCATACATACATACATACATTCATATATATATACATATATGCATACATATATACATACATACATGCCTACTTAGATACAAATATTCATATATACATACATATATATATACATTCTTGCGTACATATATACATACATACATGCATGCATACATACATATATACATACATACATACATACATACATACATACATACATACATACATACATACATACATACATACATACATACATACATACATACATACATACATACATACATACATACATACATACATACATACATACATACATACATACATACATACATCTATACATACCAATGTACATACATGCATACATACATATATACATACATGCATGGCTGCGAAATATATTTTGAAATATGGGAGCCCGCCAGGCTTCCAAGCAAGTACTTTAGGGAGCCCGGGACCAAACGAAGGAGCCTGATTCTTTTGGGGTTTCACAATGTTAGAAATTGTGCAGTGTGTCGAGTCACTTGGCAATTTCAGCATGAGCAAACATGTTGTCATAACACTCTACCTGGTTATTGATCAAAAGCGTTTTGAAGCTCTCATTGACTACTGCATCAGCAAAGAAAAGAAAAGGAATGTTCTGGGCAATACAGGCGGGCACTTGGTGCGGCTGTGACTCAATATATACAATTGATAGGTGACGCATGAATGATATTTTGTTTTGCATAGCCGTACACGAAGTCTGCATAATATTATCGTCCGATCCGCTATTTAAAACACTTTCAATAACGTGAGGGATGCGGGAAGGTGAAATTGCTGCAGCTGTGAAGGCATTGAAGCGAATGCATCGTGTCACTCGCCGATTGCATGCGCGCTGTGTGGTTGGATGACAGGTAACGTGACGATCGTAACATCTTGACATTAATTATGGAAGTTTCAAATTTGGACCATCAATAAGCGCTGCATAACAGTACTTTTACGTAATCGAGTAAGTTAAAGAAGCCAGTTGAGTGTCTGCTTCTCTCGCCGATCAAGGGAGTGGCTCAGCGTAAAACAAGAAA